>JADLZK010012414.1:27500-206613 GCA_015847255.1 Hyparrhenia diplandra | reverse complement strand
AGGCGTAGCCGCGGACGATGGACCGCGGCTCTTCTCTCCGTCTTCACTTCCCGGCGGTGGCGGTGGCGGCGGCGCGGCAGGTCCATCACCGTTGGCGGTGGCGTGGTGGTGGGGTGGGGGTGGCTTCAGGCGGTCAGAAGGGCGACCGAAGAAGAGGGCGAGGCGTGCGACTGCAGCGCACAACCTCGAGTATGTAGCTGCGTTCCTGTTCTTTTCAAGAAGCCAGTCTCGCTCGTACTCCATGGCGGGTCGCCGTCCCGCTCGTACCCTCGGGCCTCCAGCGTGCTCCTCGAACGTGCCGAGCAGCGAAGAAGCTACGCACCGCGTCGCTCCGGGAAATCCTCAAGGCGGACGCTGCCACGGCGACCTCCGCCAGTACCCTCGCGGCGCGCGCTCCGCTCCGCTGTACGGGCTTACGGGACCTAGTGTCTCTAGCAGCCTGTGGATCACAGGCCAAAGGACGCCGACGCTGTGAGCAGCCGTTTCATCATGATTTGCCTGTCCGTGGAGCCACGGCCGGAGTGGTGTCCGTGTCGTCATCGTCCGCTGGAGGATGGAGCCGAGGATGGCAAGCCCGGAGATACTGCTTGCTGCTGCATGACCTTGACCTACTGGTGGTGGTGGTGGTGGATGTGGATGTGGGTTCCATCAGCAGCAATTCCACAGCGTATGTGACGAGGGTCCTCCCTCTGGCGAAGGAGGATGGGTCCTTGATGCACCGTCACGGTTTCGTCTGGGTACTCGGACACAATTCCTGCGTCCAGCCTACTCCCCAGCCACTTCCTCCACTAGCCCGGTTCTCGCCACCCGATCACACACAGGCCCCTGTAGACGAAGGCGCTTTGTGCCACTCCCAAGGAGTAGAGGACGGTGAGCGCCGGTGTCAGGTGCACCGTGCACCTTTCCGTCGGCGCTGCCGTAGTAGTCATGCACGCTAAGGCGCCACAAAGGAAAGCCCGTGGAGATCCACGGCCCAAAACATATAAAGCACTAGAGGATACACCACAAATTCCCAGATCGCCATGTGCTGAACAATAGATAGACCACGGACCTAGTACGCAGCATGTGGCCGACAGGGCTTCCCCTTTCTTTTCTTGGAGGGATGGCCTCAAGAACGTGGCTTTTACGACTGCCACCAAACCCCTCACAAAACTCGCAATGTCACTCGTCCTTTCCGTCAAAAACGAAATCGAAGACCCTGTAAGCATTCTAGATTAGAATCAATCATCCAAGACCCTGTTAAGTAATAAGTAATAACATGTGTGTGTATTGCAGGCTTAGAATAGGAGCGTCGAAGCGGTGTGCCTTAATTTGAGCAGCTGTGCGGCGTATAAGTTTTCTAGAAATTGGTAAGCAAGACACATCACCTAAACTAAGGTGATGCTTCCCTTTTACACCATGCTCCCATCGTTGAGCATCTTTAAAAACCATAAGTTGCTGCAGCTGCTCTTATAAAAGGAAACGATCAAGTTACTATATGTAATGATCCGGTGTGCATTTATTCCTTACTTATAAGCATGATCATCCTATGCATTGCATCATGAAAATATTTAGTTGCAAAATCTAAATATTAAGTACGGCTGAAACTGGCAGTTTATTACCAGCGGATGGTGTGGCCAAGTATCTATACCAACCAAAAGGGCCCTAAGCCGATATCTTGATCAAGCTTGGGTAAGTCCTTGGCCAAGCTCTAAAGGTTTCACCATAAGATTCACCTTAGAACCCCGAAACATGGTAGGATAGCCATGGATGGCCTAGAACTTCACACATACACAAACCCACCAATGTACCTTCCTAGATGTGTTCTAGAAGGTCTCTAGCTAGGAACAATTGCCAACATGTACTTATTCTATTATTCCTTGTTTATGATCAATTGCCAACATGTACTTCTTTAATAGAATAAGCCTCTCATAAATAATGGCGATAAAACTGTGGTCATCACTTTTATTTTTCATGTGGCTGTCAACCTCTCTTACGTTGTGAGGCCACCCACCCACTTATTGTCGCGCCGCCGCGTTCTGTCACATGGACCCTTTGCTGTTTTTCACCGCCTATATATATGGCTTGTGTTCTTCTTTGTTTGCTATCACCAGACGCCATCTCCATTGATGATGGGCTGTTGTCAGTGTCACCTCATGCTATCCTCTAAGTTTTTCATTTTTAACAGATAGGCCTCCTTCACCTAAGGTAAAAATTTGCTTTGGAAGTGCTTCTCTTCCTCGATTTAGCATTTAGGCCACTAAGGCTCATAGTCAACCACATATTGCTTTGTGATAACTTGAGGTCGTTGTTGCCCTTGCTTGTTGTTGTTGTTGTTGGGCTACCGGTCGTTGTGGCACCATACACACAGCTTTGGTGGTCCCAGATGGTTTGCCAGGCTGCGCCTTTTATCTTGTTTGTGGGGGGCACTAATGTTGGATGTATTTCCACCATTGCTGTGGCTGCCATAATTGGGGCATCATTTGAGATTGAACTCCTAGTTATTGGATGTGGTGCCACTGCCCCTCCTCCGCTACCAGCACCACCACTCGACCCTAGATCTTCATTGGCAAAGGTGTTCAAGAAGCTGTGCTTCAAGAAAAATATTGTGGGAGTGATTGATGGGTTCATCGAGCTCGTTTCTGTTGGAGTGCCACATCCGGGGACTAGTCTTGTGGTTGTTTCTTTGCTTCTCTAGTGCTAACCTTCATCTAGCCATAAACTGTTTTTAAATTGTTTTATTGCATCTACGCTGAATTCCTTTGGAGAACAATCTTTATTGTATTAGGTTTGAAACCCTAAGTAATGTTCATGATCTTTTTCATGGGTGGTACAAATAAGGGGAGTTCTCTTATCCTTGTTATTGATTGGAGGTGCAGCCATTTTTTTGGGCACTATGGCTTACAAGAATAAAGTTGTTTTTGACAAATATTAATCCATAACTTTTTGCAGGTTTTTATTCATATGAAGGCATTGGTTACATCAATGGGTGGAGTTCACGGAGAGATCGTAGATGAAGCTGACAAGGAACATATTCTTCAATTTTGTCAAGTGCTAAAGACGTCTCCTATGCAGTTCTTTGCTTCCTTCGGATAGCCAAATAATTCTAGAATTGAGTTTTGAGTTAGATTTTGTTATTTATTATACAGTTTTGTATTAAGTGGTATAATTCTCTTGAGCAACCACAATGTATATGGACCAAGTAGTCCATATGAACAGCTTTTGTGTCAGTGGTCTATAGCTATTGTTGTTGCCACAATGTATATGGACCTCTCAAGTTGGAATCTGGAGTGAAAGAGATGGAGGAGGGAGGAGGAGTAATATTTGTTTATTCCTTATGCGTAGTCCATAGCAATATGGGTACATTTTGCTATGGACTGCTATATGGACCACTCCTACAATTAGAGGTGGAAGTTGGATGTCCATGGATATTCAATGAATACCCTCTAGTTCAAAAAATAAACTAGAAATTCATTTTTCCCCACCAAAATTCAAATTCTTAGTTCATTTGCTAAAATCCATGGATGTCCAACTTCTGCTATGCCTTCCACCTCTACCTACAATGTTTCAGCTAGCCTATAGTGAATATTTTAATGGCTATGGACTAGTTTATGGTAACATTGTGGTTGCTGAATGAAACCGGATTCATTTCCCTTATTAAATAAAACCGAGTACAAACTTTGTTAGTGAGCCTAGACTTATTACTAGGAGGATTATGTGTTGTAATTTTCTCTTCTTCTTAATAAAAACATGCTTAGGCACGGTCATGAAGAAAAATCAGTAATCTTATCACACCAAAACATTTAGTGGCACATATATAGATGAAAACTTGGCAATAACAAGCGGAGGTATATATACTTTCTATGACAAGAGAAGGTTGGATTGAGTTCTCTTCCAATTCCTACGGCTACAGGTGTATTCAATTGAGCTCCAAGGCTGAAATATTCTCCAGTGTATTCAAGTCAGCACAAATCAAAAACAAAACTACTAGTGTACGTCAGTACTCCAATCAGATGGTAATAAGGAGGGAAACTAACCTGGCGGTTTGCACGAGCGTGATGACGGCGAGACACCAGAAGTCGTTGTCCCCTAGGTCGGAGACGAAGCCACCAAGGAGGACAACCGTGGCCCACGTAAGCACCAGGAGTCCCAACCCCCGCACGGCCATAGTCAGGTACCCCATGAACACGGCATAGCTGTTGATGTTGGCAACTTCAGGCCAACGGGGGTCGTCGTCGATTGAATTCAGATCGGCCATTGTTGTTATTGCTCGATTTAATTTATTCCACCCCAGAAACACACAGGTTGCTGTTGCTTGCTTGTTAGCAAGGTAGCTAGCTAGAGAGCTCTGCGCGACAATGGCTTCCACGACGATGGAGATTGGAGTAGACTGCAGAAAAGAACTGATAGCTTGGATTTCAGCAATGGTGGTTTGGTAAGCTTTGCGTCTTGCTGCCTGGGCCTTAAGAAGGGGAGAAGGAAGTGCGCGATGATTGAGAGCCAGCCCGCTGGGTGCCTGGGTGGGGTGAAGGGACTGGAGAAAAGAGGTCGAGAAAGTTAATTTTGCTGTGCAGGGCATGTGCCCTCACACATGCAACCGTTAGACCAATGGTCTCGTTATCCGTGCCACTTTTATTTGCTATAAGATGGTTAAGATATATATTGATGATAATACCTATCGGGATGGGAAATTGCCTTTTCCGGTGCCAAGTACAACACATCATACAAACCACTTTGAGCATGGTTAATTACTGCATGATTGATCTGTGTGCTTCCTAAATAGTCCGACCGCACACCTCTTTGCTGCAAGCTCATGACCTGTAACGCTATATTGTTACAATAACACATCGAAATTATATACAAAATATAGCAATAAACTAAAAAGAATAATGTTTTCACCTGGTCTTGCATTAAGGACAACAAAGGGCTAATCACAATAGAAGTCTTTTCTGTTAATAACGGGGGAAGCTGGTAGCTGCAAGTTTTTTACAAAAGGCGTGGAGGCGAGAGATTAAAGTGTAGAATTTTACACAAGTATTATATACTACATGGAGCATTTGTAAAATAACCATGCTCAAAGGGTTTACTGTGGTTGATGCTGCAGAAGAAATAAATACTAGTGACCAAATTTATGAAGTAAGTCTGACATACCACAATGACTTGCCGACAACTAAACAGTCACGGCCACTTATAACTGCATCCACAACATCACGCTGGTATGGTCGTAGGGATGAAAAACCAAAATACTCCTGAGAATGTCAAATATGCATCTATTAAGAATGAAAATATGTTAATGAAAATAATGGAAGGATGGAGATGACTACCTTAAGAACGACTTCCATGGCAAACAAAGAGGATAATTAGCTCTGCAAAGAGTTACTCTCTCCGTCCCATTAAAACTGACGTTTTAGATCGAAAGTCTAAATCTGCAGGTGGCTAAATCCCCTAACCTTTGAAATGGTCTAAATCACTACTCTCTTCAAATTAACCCCTAAAACAGTTTTTGAAAAATCATAGAAAATCATAGAAAAATCATAAAATGGAAAATAAAATTGTGCTAGACTCCAAATGAGTAGATCTACGCAATGAACATATAATATGGTATACTTTAGTATATTTTTTACAACTACGAGGAAAAAGCATAAATATAAAGCTACAACAAAAAAAAAATGTACTAAAGCATACCATATTATATATTCATTGTGTAGATCTGCTCATTTGGAGTCTAGCACAATTTTATTTTCCATTTTATGATTTTTCTATGATTTTCTATGATTTTTCAAAACTGCTTTAGGGGTAATTTGACCGGTTTTCAAAAGTTCAGGGGGTGATTTAGACCATTTCCCAAGGTCGAAGTGATTTAGACCACCTCCCAAAGGTGGGGGGTATGATTTAGACTTTTTTCCTTTTAGACTCTTGCCATCTTGTTTGACCGTTTATTTTATTTAAAATTTTTGTATAAATATTATCTATTGACGTTTTAGACTCTTGCCATCTTGTTTGACCGTTTATCTTATTTAAAATTTTTGTATAAATATTATCTATTTTATTATGACTTATTTTATTATTAGAGATATTTTAATAATAATTTATTTATTTATTTTATAATTTATAAAAAAATTTGAATAAAAAGAATAGCTAAGCATGTTACCCAAAAGTCAAAAATGTCACTTTTAATGGAAGGGAGGAAACAGCACGAGAGAAGTGAGTGGAGAATGCAACGCTAACAGCATAAATGCTAAGTGGCGATGAGGAAAGCATACAGGTAGATTTAGAAAGCTAGAACCTTACCGTGTGTTTGGTTGGGGTGCTGGGTTCAACCCGGATGGGTTGGACCCATTTTTGGTCTGTTTGGATAGAGGACGAGGGGGTTGGAGCGAACCCGGGGCGGTATATTCGCTAGATGCGGGTTCGCCCCCGTCCCTCGATCGCGGACGGAGCCGACCCTCTTTTCTCTCCGTTGGGGTTGCCGTGCGCGTCCGTGTGCCTCCGTCTTCTCCCCGGTCGACCCGTGCGCGGCTCCGACCACCGTCCGTCGCGCGGGCTCCTCGGCGTGCGACCAGCCCCGTCCGTCGCGCCCCTCTCCCCCCCCGTCCGTCGCGCCCCCTCTCCCCCCGTCCGTCGCGCGGGCCCCGTCCGTCGCGCCCCGCCCGTTCTTGGGGGCGGTTCCCCCACGCCGCGTGGCCGCCGGTGGCGGGGCCTAGGGCACGGCGGTGGCGGCTCCCCCAAACGCGCTGCTCGGCTCCCCCAGATCTGGCCGGAGTCACTAGAGCTCACGGTAGAGGAGGAATCGCGGGGCGGCGGCGCTCCTGTACGAAGAAGTACGAAGGAAGAAGAGGAGGAGGACGAAAATTCAATTTGATTTCTCTTGCAGGGTTCCTGATGTAAAAACGCACAGAGAAAAGGTTTACTAATATAGGCTTCGCTGATTTCTAAATAGTTGAGGGGTCCTGATACAAAAACGTCTGACTACCGGTGTTATCTTACCGTCCAACCCATATTCCCAATTCCTTCAACCAAACATCAGATGGGTTGACTCCGTCCCCAAAATCAAAGGTGCAACCAAACACCGATATGGGTTCAACCCAACCCAAAAACTGGGTTGGATCCAACCCAACCCACCTAACCCTCAACCAAACACACGGTTAGGGGTGCGGTGCCGCTGAACATGTACTCCCTTCGTTCCAGAAAATATGCAACTATACCCTATGAGTTCCGTGCCAGATAAAAGTAATGTATGTTTGACCAAATTTTTACTAAATACTATTTACATTTATGACTTCAAATTAATTTATTAAAATAATACATTTCGTAATGAATCTAATGATATTTATTTGATAACATAAACATTGATAGTTTTTTATCTATAATTAATTAAATTTGAGATACTAAACTATGACATTGTGTTAGAATTATATGTTTTTTAGAACGGTGGGAGTACAAAAGAGCAGGATTACTGAGTACGATAGGACAGAAAGTAAAATTACTTTAAGGGATCACTGCAGCGGCGCCGGTCTTGTCAAATGCCCGATCAAAATATACAAATAATCTTGCCGGTTGCTCAGCAAAAGAGAAGAACGGGCGAGATCAGTTCATCGCAGCTTGTCAGATTAAAAACATAGAGAAAATTATTTGGTACAGGCAGCATGTGCGCGAGTATTTTGAACAGATACCAGATACAATGTTAGGATCAAGGGAATCGAGAACGGATACGACTGCTGCATGTACCACATATTATTATCGGAGAAAAAAGGAACATCTAAAATGGTACATAGTTCACGTGAAGGAATGTACTGGGAGAAAAAAAGACATGAGAATAAAAAAAGTAAGCTTACTATATAATAGACTACCACCATTGCGAGCAGGCCAAGCGCAACACATAAGTTTTATAGGTGCTATGAGAGGCTAGCTTAATGATGGGAAGCGGGAAAGAAAGGTATGCCAGGTGCACCATGTTTAATGTTATATTATGCTACATCATTCTTATTACAAGTAGATGTTTTTTTATACAGATAAGACAATTTACTCTGTTCTAATATTTATATATAGAGTTGAAGATGGCATTTCACAGGAGATCAAAGTTGACGGAAAAGCCATTTTAGAGCTCATTACTAGTCTATATGAGGAAGAAGACGCCACGACTGTTTCAACTGAAGGTGCACATATCTCAAAGCAGAATCTAACGGTCGCGTGTCTAAGGGTATGTGCCCTTAGGCTTCGTTTGGCTGCTCATGGTTTAGGGTGGATCAGTCGCCAAACCCCGCCTGCCGTGGTTCGTAGCCCACGCCAGTGTGGACTCCCACGCTTGCATGGACGGAGCTACATTCGGGCCATGTTGGGCCCTGGTCCCCTTTGTCTCCGTATTTTTTGAAGCTATGTCGATGCCTTGTTGACACAACACCATATGACTCATAATCTGATTGATAGATTGCTTCTTACTCTCCCTGTTTCAACAGCTAGTGCTGAGCATGTCTTTTTCTATATTGAAAATCATTAAGACAAGGTTGCGCAACAAGATGGAAGATGAATTTCTTGCTATCAGCCTTCTAGTACACATAGAAGGTGAAATTGCAAGAGGCTACGGTTATGAAGACATAATTTCTGATTTCCAAGATTTAAAGAAAAGGAGACTGGACTTTTTGAGGGGGGTTGTTATGCTATATATTAATCTGAGGATGTGATGGTCTTCATAGACCGGCCTGATTATATAATAGTAATTTCTCCACTACCTATGTACTTATGGATTTAATTGGCAAATTGCCACCCCCCCCTTATATTTTATATTTGGCTCCGTCACTGTAGGAGAGAAATATCTCCACCCGTGGCGTGGAACATGGAAGTGGAGCGGACGAACGGTGCTCCGTGCTTGCGACCTCGTACGCGGCCTGGTGGTCCGTGCTTGCATCCTCGTACGCGGCGGCCTTGCATGCAGGTGGCAGTGGGATTAGCTATCACCACTTCACGCATGGTTTCTAAATCAGGCGTGGATTGGGTGAGTGGCAGGGATTCATCGAATCCACGGGTGGACCTATTCACATGCATATTTCATACACAGTTTGCCAAACGAAGCCTTAAGAGCAAGTATTATAAGCTTATGTCAGCCGGCGACTAGTTGGACACGTAGAAAAAAAAGTAGCGCTGGCAAAGAGAGAAGGACGCCGGCGTCTCGCCAAACGCCGACGAAAAGCAGGCGATTCACTCACAGCATGGGTGCTGTAACTCTCATTGGTTGTGCCAAGTTTGTGGACCACAAAAAATCAATAAATACAGATGGGGCCCGCCACCACCAGCTTGGCTCCTTGGGTGAGCTGGAACGCTAGTCGCCCGTGAGCAGGAGAAACCATTAACCTTGCTCTAAGGGCAGAATTTCCGCGTCCAGCACGAAAGACGACTCCTCTCGTCCAGCGCCCGAGTGGACAGGAGGGCCACCCGTCCATCGCATGCGTCCTTTTAGCAAACCAAGCCAACACGCCGAAGGAAAAGCAAGTAGGATAGGGCAGTAAGACCGAGATGTGTGACCCTTCAACTGATTCCAGCTAAGATCGCTAAAAACCATTAAGACAAAGATGAGTATAAGAAAAATCTTGCCCATTCTCCTAAGCCATTCTTAACTTATAGCAGACCAATGATTCTAGTCAGACCATAGAAGTCCACTTAGGGTGACAAAAAGTTAATTATTGGTATTCTAAAATTACTGGTAGTTAAGAAATTACTGTACCTAAAATTCTGCATAAAAAAAAGCAAGGAACATAGGTAGAAGCATAGAATAAATTAATGTGTCAACATCAGATATGGATAATTCAAATTAATCTTGGTGTGGTGCCCAATATCCTGGATACTACAATATATCCATATGGATTGCTTAAATTGGACAGTACATGATTCAGCAAATAAATTTAGATATGCAAATTTGCTCTGCATCAAGTAAACAAGACCCAATGCATAACTTGGAAGCGAAGGTAAAATCTAGATTTGCTGACTTTGGAATTTGTAGCAATGATAATTTGTAGCAGGTGTATGGACTATGGACAAAAAAGATTGCATAATTTTCCTATGGTGTATTGTTTCTAAATTTGAGTGAAATATGTCAGCAAAGAACGGAACGCACCCAGGGCCTTGGTTCAGGCCAACAAAAATTTCCCAATTCTCTATTGGTTTGATTAGTGGTCCACTCTTCTTGTGTATCACTAGGCTTGTAAGATGAAGCCTACATAATTCTTTGTTTTTACACATCTAAAAACTGTTATACAACTGAATTTGATTTAGTCAAATTTATATGTCTATTGTAGCCTAGGTGTGTGAGGATTCATGTTAGCATGTGTTTTCGTGCTCCTGCTCTAAAGTTACTGCTGCTCCCTTAAGGTTTAGCATGTTAAATTATTTCCTTATATGGCATATGTAAATTTATCAAAGAATAAAGCTTTAGTATCATGGTCGGTTTCTCTAGCGCTCCAGTTCTGTTACATGTTCTATGGATAATACTGGAATTGCCATACTGAATGGTGATCTCTTCATTTAAGAGGCAGCCATATGAACATTTGTCCTTTCTGTATATTTTAACAAGAAAATGTTGCTATTGATGGAGCCTATGCTTGAGAAGGTGTATGGTATTTGTACATGATTTTTTGGTGTGTTCTGGATCAAGGCTGCAAATGTGGAAAAGGAAGTTTAGCTGACACAAGTTAGTTCAAGGGCAAGAAGCAAATTAAAGGTTATTTCACCTTTTTTTCACCGCACCCCTGCCACCTTTGCTGTCTTGCACAGCCACAACCCCACAAGAAGAAAAGCTCTTTTTCTAGCTGCAGGCAAGTTTCTTAAGCGCTAAGCTTGAATCAAAACAATTGGGCAGGCAAAGCCATGCAGCCCAGTGCGTGGACGCAGTACATATAAGTAAAGCAAAAGAAATCCTTCGTTCTCCAATAAAGGAAGACCAGCCTTTTTCTGACAACGCTAGCTTCATATATAATCTGGATTATTTCTGTTCTCCCAACAATTTACACATCATGCATGTACAGGATCTGTAGATCTATCATTGTTTGTTATCGTCCAACTATCCTAAATGGCAACAGCTAGTCATAAACTCATCATGGTTCTGAAGGGTCATTCTCTATTACAACAGCCTTACCTAATGGGCCCTTGTCGAGCTGTCACCAGGATTGCAGGGCCGTTGGCCCGTGTGGGACCTCGAAGGCGAAGACGGCTTACACCCTGCCTCAAAGACTCTCTGTCACGGAGCCCCCGAAGGTACCTCCAGGGGTCCTTCCCTGTCTGGCGAAGGTCTTGTGGACCCTCGCGGTCAATCTTGGCGTTCGGCCCAGGGAGCCTTCGCAGGCCGAACCCGAAGGCCTCAAATGCATCTGCAACCATAGAGTGTGAAAGACAGGACACTAGGCTTAAATCCCAGTTGGCAAAGGCCTTTAATCCCGATTGTTCCAACCGGGACTAAGAATCCGAACTAAAGGCCCGGTTGCCCCTAACAGGGACTAAAGGTCCTCTAAGGCTAAAAAAATAATGCCTCCCACCCCTGTGACTTGTGGGATTCGAACCCAAGACCTTATGCATTGCCTCGCGCGTAGCTTTCCACTCTACCTTAAGCTGTTTTATGGAACTCGCGTGGTGGGTTCCGAAAGGAGGGGTTCAAAGATATTGTGCCAATCTTATAGACATGTCATTCACATGTTCAGGGTTCACAAGAAGAGCTAGGGAGGTGCATTTCAACCAAACAATCTAAGGGTCACTAGAGGTCGATTCAAAATTAATTTGGACCCACTTTTACCTGCAACAACAGAATATCTTTTGCCGACCTGATGGAAATTAAAAAATCTTTGTCTGCCTATTTTGTGTTGGGCAAAAAAACAACTAGATATGTTGTCATCTTTTTGACTTATGCACTAAGCTATCCAACAAAGGTGCAAGTGCTATGGATGAGTCGGACCCGATCATAACTTCTTATTTTTGCCGACACTCATTAGAGCATGGAGCAGAGAAAACATTGGTGAGTCTCTGATTTCACTTTGCTGTTAATTTGGTCCCTTGCTGTTAGTTCAGGCACTTTGCTGTTAGTTTGGTCCGTTGCTATTAGTTCAATCCCTTGCTATTAGTTCGGCACTTTATCATTAGTTCAGTCCCTTCCCCGTTAGTTCAGGCACTTTGTTGTTAGTTCGGTCTCCTGATGTCTCTTGTTGTTGGTTCGCTCTCTCTTGATGTCACGTGTTTTTTGACAATTTCATCGCTGATGAATTAGTGTACTTGATATTCATATACAATCATCCTTCGTTTGGATTCTCAACTAAACGCAGCGATCTCATCCGAGGAATTGGTATGGCACTTTAAATCATCTTCAATAGATGATATCAAAGACACAATGAAGGACAAAAACGACGACCAAAGAGTGGTTGAATGGAGCCTTAAATTTCTTTCGAAATATTCGGCCGCAGAGTACCAAGCACAACGTAAGTAGCAACCTCGCAAATCGAATCCCGAAAGACACGAGGAGGTTAGGGCCTCCATTCCCAACCAAAAACACAGGTTTCAATTACACTGGGGACACTAGTTCATTGGGACCTCTTGAGAAGAACCTAGAGAGGGAAACCTAGAGAGAGAGGTGGAAGAATGAAATGGCGAGAGGTGAGATGGTTTGGGGGCTATCATCTCTTTATTTATGGGCCTATTACACATTCCCCATTTGCCCCTAGATATTTTAGAGTGATCCACCTAGCCCGAGGGCACTATGGTCCAACTCGAGATTTTTGATCCGACAGCCACGCGCCCTTTCATGAGATAGCTTCGCCTCGATGCAAACTCCTCGATGTCGCCACGTGTCACCACCGTTCCTCCTCGAAACCTTTGCCCGGGTTTTGAGGTCAAACCCGCGAAACCGTCCACCCCGTGGTTTTGAGGCTCAACCCACCAAACTGCCGTGAGTAGCGTACTCCATACGCATCACCCGCCACTTCGACGCCGTGTCATCGCCGCCCTGACCGGTCCGCCACCATGTCTTCCCGTGAGTGCCCGCTCAACTCGCCGACCACCATCTTGACTCGGTCAACACGGTCACTCCACCATGTACACTTGCGCTTGTCGATGTCCCTAGATGTCACCACCGTGGCTGGTCACCCGACCTCCCGGTCCCTCGGTCCAAGCCTTACGCTCGCCCTTCACCCCTCCCGTCCATCGGCATGGCACGCCACTACTTGACCTTCACCTCGCCATCGACCACCGCCTCCGAGCCATTACACACCTACGCACCACAAGCCAAGAGACATGTCACACAACCCAACTCACGCCACGGTTAGTTCACAAACTCAACCTTGATCACGGCACGGACGTTGATCACGCCGACAAACACTCATTACAAATTGAACTACAAGGGCACATATCAACCTTGTGTTCGCACCTAACTAACTCGTATGTCTAGAGCATCCGGTCCTCCTAATCTTAATAAAGACTGGAGAAAAAAAGTGAAGAATGTTCTGGTGCTCAAGGATGTGTTTTGGGGGAGTGCGGACAACGAAAAATATGGCTCGTACATAGTTTCAACTAAAACCCGATCATAACTCCTTATTTTGCCAACACTGTTAGAGCATGGAGCAAAGAAAACATTGGTGAGTCTCTGATTTCACTTTGCTGTTAATTTGGTCCCTTGCTGTTAGTTCAGTCACTTTGTTGTTAGTTTGGTCCCTTGCTGTTAGTTCAATCCCTTGCTGTTAGTTTAGGCACTTTACTGTTAGTTCGGTCCCTTGCTGTTAGTTTAGGCACTTTACTGTTAGTTCGGTCTCATGATGTCTCTTGCTGTTGGTTCGTGGTCTCTTGATGTCACGTGTTTTTGACAATTTCATCGCTGATGAATTATTGTTTGTTGAAATTTCCTTTTTATCTGAATAATACCAATGCAGAGAATAAGGATCAATAAAAGTTAACTAAAAAACAGTTGTGGAAAAAACTGATTGGATCAATAAAAGTTAACTAAAAACAGTTATGTGACAAAAAAAAAACCCTGATTTTTGACTTTCCAATGTATTTAGTTTTTTTTAAAGAAACCAGATTATATTTCACATAAACTTTGATAGTTTACATCCCATAACTTACAAAGACAACCCTAAAAGTAAAACAAATTACATCCAAGTCCTTGCAAGTTTCTCCCGGGTTGTCCCCGTCGCCGACGGTCGGCTACCGCCGTGAAGCCGACCACCTTCACGGCGAAGGACATCAGAAATTTTTGCACCATGAGCGGCACATTGGGGACACCAACATGCTATATGATTGCTGAACAAACAAGACGAGCAAGATGGCCAACACATCGCCAACAACGAGTCACCCAAAAGTGGGAAATAAACCACCGAAGCGGTGGGAGATGAAAACCAACCCGATTTCCCAGCAAGTTGGTACAAAACAGTCCTTTTACCTCCAGCAGCCATGTCGTTAGTAACAAGGTTGGCGATGCCGCGCGACATCGTGGGCACAAATGGCACAAGGAAGCCCACAAAGGACTCGAATACCAACGCATAAATAGCATCAAAGAAAACATCGTTGGTATAGAATCCTTCGCATAATACACCATCACCGTGCACCACAATCTCTTCAACAACCGCCAGCCTCCCACCTCCAACACACAGACCAGGGAGGAAGTAAAGGAGGAACACACAGAACTTGATGTTGCCGCTGCTCACGATGTCGGGGAAACCGTCGGAGATATCAGTTGGAGCCCACGCCAAACCTCATGGCGTCAACCTTAGCACTTCTCCGCCATCGCATGCTAGATCTGCAACAACACAGGGAGACAGACTGCCACTAGCGAACACCGGCAGTAGGATAAACTCACCGCCGCCGGCAGGCACCAACAGCAAAGCAACCTAATCTACTAAGATAAACCTATAACTAGTAGATATACAGAGGCCCACCTGTTTCTCAAGCCAACTCCCTTCCCCTCCGGCGCCGGCGATGCCGTCGGAAGAGGAATCAGCGAGAAACAGGAGCAGGACTGAGAAATCGCCTGGGATTCACCCTTCTACTGTAGCTTGGGGAAAAGAAGAGGGTTCGAGAAGGATAGTTCCAATGTACTTGGTTACTCCCACCTATCAGCCGTTCCGATGGCGCAACAGCAACAGCGGGCCGCGCGTGCCAAGAAAGCCTGGCCCGGACCAAATAGCAGGCGTCCCAAATGAAAGTCAGGCGCCAGCCATAGCAACTCGACGAAATGCCATTTCAGAGGTTGCTTGGAAGCATCTTGACTGCGATCTCAATTAGGCCAGGGTACAGGCAACTTGTTCTCAAACACATCATTATCGTTCTGTGCAATGGAGTATACTTGAACAAGGAATGTATTACAAGAAGAAAAGTAATATACTGAAGCAAGCATTCGACACAACACAAGGAGCAGCTAAAGGCTGCAGCTAATAATTGATTGGAAGCAGAGTATATATTTGTTTTATTCATCTAGTTAAATTTACATCATTCATCTAGTTAAAAGAAGTTAAATTTACATCAGTAAGAAACTATAACCCATAGAAGAGACATGCAATTCATCTTCTCTGAATTAAATCTGCCTGAGACGCATCATCATGGAATTCTTTACAGCTCGTCACAACGATCTGACTGATCATGATTTGTCCTGTCAATTCCCATTGAACAAAAATCAAGTCATCGAAGACGAAGAAAACGATTAGGTCTTATTTTAAGCTAGCTTCTCTCCAACGTGAAGCAATAATAAATCATGTCATTTTCAAAGCAAGGAATCCATAGGAGCTATGTCCAATATTCATCAAAACATGCTGATGTACCAGTCAGAAATAGAAAGTTCAGGTAGTACTCTATGCTGCGTGCCTGTGAAAGCAAAAAATCCCATCCTGTGACAAAGGCTACACACATGGTGTCCATGAGCTTTCTCTCTTGAATGCTAGTGGTGCATAATATTTCCTCATGCGTACAAAGTGTCCATATAGATACATCAAGGATCATCGCCTGCAAGAAGATGTGTAGGCATTATATTGCTGCCATTTGACGCAGAGCAGGGCAGAGATAGTCAGATAGATTAGTTATATTGATAATGTTCAGTGTTCACAAAACAAAATTATATTCATAGCATGAGGAAGGAAATCAGCGAGCTAAGACAAATGGGTAGAAATAGAAACATGTGGGTATTGCTAGTAAGGGTGAAAACGGAATGAAAATATCCCGAACCCAACCACATCGTTTTCTGTATTTAATCCGATCGAATCCGTATTTTCTTGTCCGACTTTACCTACTTTTAATTCGGAATATCCCGAATTCAAAATTCAATTTAAACCAAATTTGGTTGCCGATCATTACTGTCCAGGCAACTAGGCAAAGGCAAGTGTGGAGCACTGATGCACATGGGCCGCATTATATAGCAGTTCACCCCCCCGTCGCGCCTCCCTAAGTCACCGGGTGGGGACTAATCACCATGCACGGCGTTGCATGGCTGCATCTGGATTCATGCGGCAAGTTGTTACGTCACATGTGACTCGCCGACCAAAAGACAAAGAGCTAGATAGGCCAGGCCTTGTTGCTATAGTTTCTAGTCTAGTACCGATGGCATCTCAAAATTTTCTTTTTTTCTTTTTCTTTTTCTTTTTTCTCTTGTGAAAGAAATCAAATTGATAAGTCTGCTCTCTTGCACTCAACATTTGCCACAACGGCACTTGTTAATTGTTATGCATTGTGGGTCGGTATTCCGTATTGAATTTTTCGTGATACCGACCGTGTTCGACATAATTTCGCCGAATTGGTTCGCTTTTGAAATTCTTGATATTTAAATGGTTTGCGTTCGTTTTCATGTCCGCTTTACCGTTTTTAAGCTTCTGTTTTAAGATTCAAATGTAAAAGTAGAAAACGGTTGAGGAGTTTTTTGACCGAAGTTTGACCGTTTTCATCCTTAATTGCTAGTATCTATCGTAGTACTAATAATAAATGTGATTTGCCCGGAACTAGAGACTAAAACAGGGACTAAATAGTAGTCCCTAGTGGTGAAGTTCAAGGGACTAATCATCATTAAAGCTACTGAATAAAGACTAAAATGCCCTTCTTCCTCCTGACCGAGCCTGGAGTTCGCCGGCCCCTCCCCGCGGTGGAGGTGCGGTGGCTCGAGGCCGCCCTCGGTGCCTCGCCCGCCCACTTGCACCATGCCCGATCCGGATCTCAAACGGGGGAGAAACGAGAGACAGAGGGGTGGGAACAACAATAAATGAGGGGCATGTGGTGTCAAGTTGGGCCAAGAATCCCAAATAGTCACCCTTCAAGGGACTAGATGCCGCAATCCCAAAACCATTTTAGTCCCTCATAAGTCCCTCCTGTTTGGGAAAAGGGACTAAAATGAGTCCACTAGTCTCTAGTCCCTAGGAACCAAACAAGGCCGTATTATTGTTGAAAAAGATTAGCAGTTCATTTTTTTTACCTATTTCTTTGTTCCCATTTCAGGCTCCCCAACATGCTGCCATCGAGTTTGCTGGACACAGGGAGAAGCATAGTTTCAGTTGGGTGCATGGATAATGAATCTGTCGTTGAAGGGAGCACTTCGTAACATATGCATCCCAAATGCCTTATGGCCTTGTCTATTAAGGGAAAATATGTAGTGTAAACTCAACGGTAGATGGAAACCTGCAAACTTGAATCCTCGTCCATCAGATCTTGAACGTGCGCTGTGATGTGAGGTACACAACAGTGTTGTGCTTTTTACAGTTTACCCGCCGCACCGGCGCAGTACATTTTCCAATTAGATCCTGCAATGACGGGCAAATATGCCTTCTATCCATTCAAACCGACCCCCCAAAGTTCCCCAGCACCCCGCGTTCAAGAAGCCCTAGCTGTCCAGCATGCGCGCCGCCGCCCCGCCACCTCGACCACCTCATTGCGCCCGTCACCGTGAACTCCACGCCCTCGCACTTGGACGCTGTTTGCGGCGGCGGCTGCCTTTAGCGAGGCGAGCTCGCGTCGCCGGCAGAGGAGTCTACCTCCAGCGGTGAGCTGTGGCCCTTCTCTATATTTTGAACCTTCTTCTCCATTTTATTTGAAGATGCAACCCCACGTATTTCGGATCCCCCAATTGCAGATGAGATACGGCGCGGTCTGCAGATGTTCGGCAGCAGAGCACGACATCCCCAGACGTCTGGATGTCCAGATTTGATTCGTCAATGTGAAGATTCGTAAATGTGAAGCTCGTGCTATAGTATATTAGTTATTATTAGGCATATCCATTCTCCAGATTTGATTAATTTGGAATCGATCTGTCAGTTTGATGATTGATAACCTTTTGTTAATAAATATATGGGTGTTGAACTTTTTAATTCATGTAATGTAATAATGTATGAACTTGCAATCTGCAACTGAGCAGCTCCGTGTCTTGAGGAATGGCAATGTTGCCTCATGTCTTCTCTTCCCTGTTCTTTCTTCAACTGATAGCGGATGGACCACAAGTTCAGAACAAGTATATTTATATGTGCAGCTAAGAATTTCAGAAAAAAAGTTCCATTGAAAAATAGTAGGCATAAAGAATGTATTCTTGCTAAATTACATCGTTCCAATACTTGGACCCATCTATATATCTCATGTTTTATCTATTCTAAAATTGCTCCTGCTATGATTAAATATTCGATAAGTTGTTTTGAAGTGTGCTGAGAACACTTGTCTAGGATTACAGACTTGTCATGGTAAGCAAGTGCTGAGAACACTTGCCTACCTTATTCTTGTTAAATTATATTTATATGTGCTGAGAACACTCTATTTGCCTATGCTAGTATGCTGTAATAAGCTCATTTCTTACCATATATATATATTTTAACAAATTTTAAAGTTTGTTTTTCTGTTCTCATAGGTTCCTAAACCTGCAGCCGGCATGATCTTTGAGTAGCTTAAAGAAAGCTGAGGATTTTTTTTCAGCTTGTATGCTTACCATGTTGGGTTTCACCTAGGCAAACATAAGGTAGGCAAAGTGCTTATTTTATTCAAAGCATGGTTGCACGAAGGAGAAACATATGGCAGAAATGAAACACAAATGCGAAAAGGATCGCAAGCCTATGACACATGGGTGTGACCATGTGAGGTCACGATTGAATTTGAAGAAAAAAAAATGATGACACATATCAGGTCGGTCAGTCCATGAACTACTCCCTCCGTCCCTTTGAAAGTGTCACTTTGGTTTCCATGCCATCTTGTTTGATCACTCGCCTTATTCAAATTTTTGTATAAATATTATTTATTTTGTTATGACTTATTTTGTCATTGGAGATACTTTAATAATTATTTATTTAATTTATTATTTGTAGAAATTTTTTTGAATAAAACGAATGGTCAAACTTCGATAGACAAAAGTCAAAAATGACACTTTCAAAGGGACGGAGGGAGTAGGACAAAGTTGGGTGCTCATGTTAAAGTGGTGCTTGCTGAAATTGTTGCATGTGTAACAGAAATCCCCTCTGGGATAGACTTTATATATTGAATGATCCATTGCTTTCAAAGGCGGAGGGCCGAAGTAAGATGGAGGACATGTTGCTGAAGATGAAAGGACTATCAACATGGTGACGCACGTTTTCTGAAGATCCCAGAGCGTCAAGGATGTTTCTCTTTCCGTTGGACCTTTTGGAACTTGTTCAGTCAACACTTTTTATTTCAGAGCTGTTTAGCTCTTTCTGTTTTGTTTCACTGTAGTGAGGTGGAAGGTCTGAGGGTAATCTTGCACTTGATGTGTAAAGCTAGTAACCCCAGCAAATGCACTTGAGGGTATAAGACACTTTTCTATCTGAGATCATGTAATAGAATACTTGAGTTTTTTGTGCTAACTGAGATTTGTGTTTGCTTTGTTTTTCATATTAATGCTATTTGAATGTAACAGCATGTTGGAGCTCCAACTACATAGGCAATGAACTCTGATAGCACTGCCAATTGCTCATTGTCATGTGGTTCTGGCAACCACTCAATCTCACGCCTGGGATCATGTAGCTCTCATCGATTTTGCTTGTCATTGAATGGAAGATACTTAAAAAAGAAACAATATGTTCTCTAGCCAGGCCAACAATGGGACATTAATCATTATGCTGCAACCAAAAACGGTAGATACATAGCAATTGGGGAAAAGATCTATCAAAAATCTATTCCACTTAAGGCACCAGCCACTTAAGCTACCTGCCCCAAATGATCTCTTATAATGAATCTCTGGATTTTGCACTTCAAATCTCGCTCCACGGCACCGGATGTAGTAAAACATCTGAAATTCAAGGATCTAAAAAATAAATACTTTTCAATTTTAATTCATAACAGGCAGAGTCTAAATTTAGAAATACACATTCTACTTCATATTATTAATTTTTGAAACACGCAATCAATCAATGGCAACAAATTGCTTACAGCATCTCCAACAGTACCCTAAACCATCTCCCAATCCTGTGTTTTTGGGGGAAAAAGGTGAAAAACTCTTCTCCAACAAGTACCCAATACCATGTCCCAATCTTTGGGCAACTCCAAAACACCGGCAAAGAACGCGTATATCTCCGCGCTCAATACGCGCTCCCTATCCTCGTCCCCCAAGAAGGTTTCGGCGGGAGAGAAGTTTCACGGAACTTCCCTTCGCGTGCGTCGGAGTAGGTTTCTGCTCGCGCCGCCGACATCCGTCACGCCGTCCGAGGTACCATCTCCTTCCCTTGCCATTGATCCTCGGTTGTTCTCGCGTACTAGCCCGCCAGGTCTCCTCGCGTACACCGGCCGCCGCCCGATCAGTTGTTCTCGCGTGACGTACTCGCCCAGTCCGCCAGGTCTGATCGGCCGCCGCCAGACTTGCTGTCCCCGCGTACCCGGCCGCCAGGTCTTCTCGCCACCACATCGTGCTTTCGCGCATTTCCGGCCACCGACCGGACTAGAACGTTCTCGAGTACTCGATCGGCTGCCAGGTCTTCTGGCGTACTTGTCATGGGCAAGCTGCTGACCAATTCGCCTAGGTCATGGACGAGGCAACAGCGCGCGATGCTAGACGTGTACTGGGCATGGACGCCGCCGCCGGGTCTTCTCGGCCGGCAGGGTCTTCTTGCGTACTCGCGTACTCGGCCGCCGGACTGGGGATACTGATCAGAACTCATTTGCAGTGCTAATATACTCATGGCTCTTGATTCATGTGTACGTAGTCATGTCAGCACTCTATTTTTTTAAGCTTGGTCCTGGAATCAGGCAACTTTTGAGGATGAACTATAATAGTCAGTCTGGATACATCGACACTATATTATATGCAAATAAGTGATTCTGTCATTCATTTTTATTTATTTTTTGTAGACCAATCCCAATGAACAGAGGTACTAATTATTGGACAGACATGATGACGAGTTCTGATACTGAAGCAACGCGCTAGGGCCGGCGAGAACGATGATCGCGCTGGGCGATGGCGGCGAGGACGATGGAGTCGCGATGGAACACTACGACAGGATGCAGGAGAGTACGATCGCGCGTGGCCTCCGTGCCCCAACGACCGGGCTAACTAATCTCTCCTAGTGGGCCCAAATTTGGTTATTAGGATATAATTATAGGGTACTGTTGGAGATTGGTAATTTTTCCCTACCCTATTTATTTTTGGGAGGTCCTAAACTCATGGTTATTGGGAGAAAAATTTAGGCTACTGTTGGAGATGCTCTTCACGAATACAAAGGATGTGCATCCTGACAACTCTTCTTCCCTCCCGAGCATCCTAGTTCTAGCTGATTTCTTAGATGCACAACAGTCCAAGCATGAACATCGAGGACACATCCCTGCCAGTTGTAGGCGGACACAACAGCTCCGATTGCTGTGTGTCCATGGCCTGTCCGATGACGAACTCTGGCAGCAAGGTGGTGCCCAGCCTCCGGTACTCAGGTAGGGCGGCAGCGGCCTGTGTCCACAAACCTGGGACCAGCACGCTGGAGGAGCGCCCTGCATCGTCGGACGTCGGGGCCGACCCTGCTGGGCTCCGCCACGCGCCATGGCGTGGGCCGCGAACCCGTCATAGCTGGTGCCGACGACCGCCATGAGGGCGCCCGCCACGAGGCCCCTGGCGTGCATGCAGCAGCACGGCGAAGGGCGGCGGGCGGCCTGTCTTGAATCGACGCCGCCGAGCGGCGGCAAGGGGTACCCGCCGGGATCGGGATCTCGCTCATCGGTTCGGTCGAGAGCTGGGGACGATTAGAAAGGATCGAAGCGACGTGTTTGGCGATGGTAAGGATCTCATTGCAAAATGTCCAAATGTAGTGCGGGCGGTAAAATCGTAAAATGTACCGTGGTGCTGTACATCTCATCTCCCACTGCACATTTACCGTGTGTTTGGATGCGGGATCACTGGGTTGGGATGGCTCCGACTCTCGTTTTGGGGATGGAGCCGCTCCATTCTTTGTTTGGTTGCAATCTTGATTTTGGGGACGGAGCGGCTCCATCTCGTGTTTGGTTGGAGGGGTGGGGAACGAAGAACGGAATAG
The DNA here is from genome assembly GCA_015847255.1 of Hyparrhenia diplandra. Classification (NCBI taxonomy): domain Eukaryota; kingdom Viridiplantae; phylum Streptophyta; class Magnoliopsida; order Poales; family Poaceae; genus Hyparrhenia; species Hyparrhenia diplandra. The sequence goes on along the minus strand of JADLZK010012414.1, from coordinate 184,192 downwards.
GACGAAAAAAAACGTTATTGTTGATATTTTACATCAGGACCCCTAGAGTTAATTGAAATCCATTAAGGCTAGATTTAAAATTTCTTCTCTTTGTTACTTTTACCGAACCTACCCCGAGAGTGAAATAAAATTACGTTCACGTCCTTCTTCTTCCTCGGCGAACGGATCGGACGGGCCGCCGCCACGACCTACCGCGACTTCTTAGGGGCTGGCCTCGCCGTCCCTACGCGGGGGGCGCCGCCCGCTAACAGCGCCCGCGCCGTGTCCGCCGAGCTAGCCGCTGGCTGGCCTTGCCGCCCGCAGCCGAAGCTAGCGGGCGCCGCCGGCGGCCGCCCGTCCGCACGTCGCGAGGGGCCGCGCCGTGGAGGCCAAAGCAGGAGAGCACAAGGATTCGGTCTCCGGCGGCCTGCTGGTCGGAGTGGTTGGAGCGCCGCAGTAGAAAACGGAGTCGCCCGGCGTGGAGAGAACGGAACCCAAGCGTGAAACGGGGTTCGCTCCGTCCGCTAGATTTCAGCGGATGGAGCGAACCCGCATCTTCACCGAATATTCGCTCGCGGGTTCGCTCCGTCCCCTCGTCACTCCATCCAAACGCTCCAAAAGAAGGTCGAACCCATCCGGGTTGGACTTGTTTGCCCAACCAAACACACGGTTAGGATCCGGCGATACACGATCTAAGTTTGCGTGGTTTCCACCTACCATTGAGTTTATACTACATATTTTCCGTCTATTAAGTGTGTCAACACTAATCTCACTTAATCCTTAGATGAAGGGATCATTGATGCAACTCCATCCCAGGGCTAAATTTTAAGTACAAGTTTAGAATGATACCATTATGTTGTCTACTTGTTGCTCATCTTTAGTGTACTGAAAGATATTTCAGTGCTACATGTACGTTACATTCAGAAATGCTAAGCTGTTGCGAGCTGCTTTATGGTGCATTTTGGATTCTCATTTGAGCCTTGGGCCCTCTTTGGTAGGGTTTTGACTTCTCCAAAACTCCGGTGACGCTAGAAAAGGCCACATTTTTGTGGCTTTAGCTTCATCACTTTTTGTTTGGTTTTTGCTTTATAGGCTGTTTTTGTATATGAGTGTTTGGCAGCCACAGAAACCATAGGCGAAGCTCCTCTAGATAGAAGCCGTACTAATGAGGGCCCTGAGCTTGGGTTGGCAAACTAGCTCCCCCGCTTGCTCTCTTATTGCGTCTGGTTTCATCAAGCCACGAAGTTGGTACGCACGCAAGCATTCTTGTCTACAGCAGCATCCAGGGCAACTCAGACAAGATAAATCAAAGGGTTTCAGGGTACAAAAGCACGCCGGCCTTAATACATCAGATGAGTATGCATGGTCACGGCCACATACATACACTAGTACTCAGTTTTAGTCCCTCCATTCCAAAAACATGTAACTCTCACATCCCGAGTAGTCAAACATCGCGAACTTTGACTAAAATTATATACAAAAAACTAACACTTATGAGATAAAATAAGTACTGTTAGATTACTTATAAAATATATTTTCATAAGAAATTTATTTTAAGACATAAATGCTAATATTTTTTGCTATAAACTTGGTCAAAGTTGACATAGTTTGACCGGCACGCTTATCATAATTGCATGTTTTTTCGAACAGGGAGTACATACCAAGAGGGGTCTGTTTAATTGGCACGAACGCGAGCATTCTTCTCCTCCCAACAATATCTACGCTTCAACTCGGCCCGTAGCGAAATGAAAGTACTGAAAGGCATGCCCTCTTTGGCACACATCTGAGCTGCGATGCCGTTCAGTTCACTGGCCAAATCTTTGTCTGCATCGATCCAGCTGTTGGGTATCCCATGGCACAGGGACACCAAGGCTTGGTACAGTTCCATTATTCCCTCGGCCTGTTGTTGCTCATCGTCATTTGCCTGCTGACGATGATGAGAAGCGGCGATCTCCTCGCCAATGGTGTCATCTGAAACTGCACCTTGTTCTAAGTCGGTGCCGGCAGCCGGCTCCTGACCGCGTACGACCTTCTTTGCTTCTGTTACAGTTACCGCCTACGTTGTCGACACACAGCCATCAAGTAGCTGTTCGATCACCTGCATCAGTATGGCTTAGTTTCAATTTCAACTCACAAAGGGGATCGATGCATGATGATAATACTACTTTACAAATAATTAAGACTGGAATTATTGTATGTGGTGTTTTATTGTAACACACTGAATTGCATTGGCAGAGACTGAAATACCGTACCTCTGGCATTGCAGTGCATATGGCTTTCTTGATTTCCTTGAGATACTCATCATCCTTGGTGTAATCCTGGCACAGATCCTCCATGACGCGTGCTGCGTGTATCCTCCATGACACATCGTTTCCACCACCAACCACCGTGCTCGTGAGGTAGCCCAGAGCAACACCAGCCGCTTGCGACATGCTCGTGGCAGTGGCACTTGGCAGTGGCCAGCAGCTTCTCGCCTGCCAGTCTTCTGGTGAAGCTTCTCTTCTTCAGCAGATGCGTGGGGCCGGACATGCCGCCGAAGTGTTTGTCCGGCAGGAGGAAAATGTGCAGCAGAATCCCCATGTACACCGCTGTGTTGTTGCTGCTGCTGCTTCCATGGAACACAACAATGGAGGACGTGTCCACGGGCGGCGGCAGGCCGAGGAGGACCTCCACGGCCCGTCTTTTCAGCGCCACTGGGCATCTGGGGCACCCGAGAACAGTTTCGAGGGCGGCGACGGCTCCCGCCGTGTCGCCGGCGATCTGAGCCCGCAGCGCCTTTCCGGTCTCGCCGGGAGCAGCCGCGAACAGGCTCAGGAGCTTGAGCGATTCCTCTGCAATCATGCACCATTCGTAGTGGTGGTCCCTGTGGAATCCAACCGAGGCCAGAGGCCTCATGGTCCTGACACCTCACCACCACCACCACCACCTCGTGTGCTGCTGACGAAGCTGCTGCAGTTGTCCTCACTCGCGGCCAGCACCTGAAGCACCCGCAGGCCTGAGATCACCAGCCCAACGTAGCCACGGACGAGAGAGCGGCGTCTCTTCTCCTCGTCACTCTCCTGTGTCACTTCGCCACTGAACGGTTTCAGGAGACAACGACGAAGGAGGAGGAGCGTGCGAGTGAGACGAGCGCGAAGGCGACGCCGACGCACAACTTCTCAATGAATAAAATCTTTTTGCCTTAGTTTCATCCTGAAGATAATAAAGTGCTTGTTTTAATCCAAGTTTGTACTTTTTTGGCTCAGTTTAACTATCAAAATGTATTTGAGTCCTCAAACAATTTTTTTTTGGGTTCAACTACATCCCTTATATCCTACATGGAACGCCATGATGCCATGATGCCACACCTAGTGTTTTGCGGGGCCCATGTGCTCCAGGAAACCTCGGCGCCAGAGCCCGTGTCCGGCGAGCCGCGCTAGCAGGGGGCGCAGCATCGTCCACAAAAAAACGAGACGGAGAGAGCTGCATCATACGTTAAAGAATATAGAGAAAGATAGCACACACTGACGAGGAGCTCCTGAGATTACAAAAGTACTTCTCTACCCTTCGGGTTTAAATTTGGACCTTGTTCCTGGCCTAGGTATTGTAGGTTCTAATCCACAACTTATGTTTGTTTGTATTAGTTCTTATTTTATAACCATTAGATCTATGCAAATGGACGCAAATGGACAGTTCTAGTTTTTTTATAATTATAAAATTTCTCTTAACTCTAGTTAGTTGTTGGTGCGTGCTACGGAAACGCAAAAAATTTAAACACAATAAGAACATGAAAAATAGTGGCTTCAAATCAACATACAAACAAATGTTACCTCAACTTAACAACATACTCCGTCCTCTCTAAATTGTAACATTTAGTTTTTCTAGATATATTTGTCGTCTTCGTCGTGCTTTATATGGCCTTAAACAGGGCCCCGTGCTTGGCATGAGCGTTTTGTGTCTATAATACGGGTTGTTGGCTTTTCACCCGACCATATTTGATCATTTGTCACTGCATGGTCGTACTCTTCTTCTTCTATATGTTGGTGATATGCTGATTACTGGTGATAATGAGGATAACATTTCTTATATGAAGAAACAACTTAGTGTTGAATTTCATATGTCTGATTTGGGTCCTCTCAATTATTTCTTAGGCATTGAAGTCAAGCAATCCACCAAGGGATATCATCTTTCTCAGTCTAATACGTACAAGATCTTATTGCTCGTTCGGATAACCGAATTGTTGTGACACCTATGGATCTTACTTTTGCATCTTCGTCTCACTGATGGGGTACCCTTGCAAATCCCTCACGATATCGACATATGTGGGCAGCCTTATTTATCTCACCGTCGCCAGGTTTGATATTGCTCATGTCGTCCATATTTTGAGCTAGTTTGTTTGAGTCAGTTTGTTTGTGCCCCAACTGTTCATTTTAGACATTTACTTCGTGTTGCGATACTTACGAGGGACATGATCTCGAGTTTATTCTGTGCGCATGATAGTCCATTTCAACTTCATGCTTACACGACTCCACTTGGGCGAGTGACCCAAATGATCGATGTTCCATCACGGGTTATTGCATTCTTCTTGGCTCTTCTCCTATTGCATGGAAGTCCAAGAAACAAACAGTTGTATCTCGTTTTAGTACAAAGGCCGAACTTCAAGCTTTTGTTGCTACTACTATTACGTAGATTGTATGGGTTTGATGGTTGTTGGCTGATTTTGGTGTTTCTTGTGATGTTACCACACCTCTTCTCTATGATAATACTGAGGCCATACAGATTGAACTTACAAAGTATATTGGTGTGGATGCCTTCTTTACTCGGTCTCATTGTCAATGTAAATCTATTTCTCTCGTGTATGTGCCTTCATAGTTTCAATTGGTTGGCTTTTTCACTAAAGCACAAACTCGAGAGCAGCATTGGCTTCACTTGATCAAACTCAATGGTTCCAATCCTTCGCTTCCACCTTGAGTTTGAAGGGGGTGTTAAATGCATGAAGGCTTTTATATTATAGACCCACATGGCCTAGCCCATGAGGCTGATGAGGCTCTCTAGCCCTCTATATATACTCATCTCCACTTTAGGAGTGTTCATCTTCTCAAATCCATAGGTAAGTAGCATTGTTGATATATGCACCATCGTCAGCCTGAGTAGGGGGGCATGGCGCCCTAGGGAAGCTGCCTCCAACCTAGCGCCACGGCCATGCTACCGCCCCCATCCACCATTGCTATCCGGTTTCCATATCAGGCCATAGTAGATTAGGAACGAGTTGATTAGATAGGAGACTGAGTTTGAGTTTGCTAGGAAAGGAGAATCCAAATTCAATAAGCATCACTGAGGCTGCTTAGGAGTCAACTCGCTAGAACTATAAATACTAGCACCATGTAACCAATCAATCTTAAGAAAGGAATAATCGAGAGACTCTAAACCCTAGCTCTCATCTCTCAAGCGCGCCTCCCTCCCTCTTCCTCTCCCAGCGCCGCCACCTCCCATGCCCTAACTCTAGCCACCGCCGCCTCCATAGCCTCCACCATCGTGATCATGCCGTTGGCTGTCCCGCTGTCACACTTATTACGTCTGGTATCCGGAGACCACATCAATCCTTCGGGCAATGATCCATGGCCTCCACCACCACCAACATGGAGGACATCAACCAGGAACTCGGCGATCTAGAAAAGCGCATACTCGCCCTCGAGCAAGCAATCGTCCATGGAGATGTCATCAAACACTCACTGCCAGTAGCATCTCGCAGCGAAGATATGGCCAACCACGTAACCATTGACCATCTCGATAGCAACCTCGCCCCTAGATTGGGGACAACGACGAGATCGCCCAAATCGGATCAAAGTTTCAAGCCCAACAATGAGAAGGCGGCATGCATCCGCAACGACGTCATCACCAATTCCGCGGGCACCGAGCAAGTCCACCCCACCATCACCTCGGTCCAAGATAGATTGGAGTTAGATGCGATGATGACAACCTTGCCGCGGAGACACAACAAGCTATTATCGCCGCCGACAAACCCTTCGTCAACACCATGATGGAGACATCCCTCTCATCCGCACTTCGAGATCGCACACAAAGCCGGCAACAACACCCTCCTCATAGCTTCCTCAACTGATAGCAGATCCAAAACTGTTGTTGGTTAAAATCCTCGCAGCGCCTACACCAACAATTAACGGAGGTTCGACTCCAAAATTAACCCCAATTTAGCTCTACTAGATGCATCTAAGGGGTTTTTCGATTGAACCTCTCCTCGGCTACCAAGGGTGACACCATCAACAATCCCGACTCGTACACCAAGCAAGTCATGATCACCGGCGGCAAATCCTCGAACAACTTGCTTGCGGCGCCACCGTAATCAAATGCATCATTGCTGCCATGCCTCAACACTCCATGTCAACTACCGGCCGAGACCTCCGGCCGTCCAAACACCTTAGGCGGACAACATTTTTCTCGCAGTCGGCCACCCGACCAACCATGCAATAGGCGCCTATGTTTATGCTCACTAACTCTTATTCTTATGCATCAACAAGACATGAAAATGGACCAAAAAGATAAATCAAACATAGAATAGGGTCTTTGACCGACAGTTTCTATGAGTTTTGGTGAATTATATATTTTCAAGGACTATACGTAAAAATCAGCGAGAGATATGAAGACATACGAGTCCTAGACGTGTCCCGAACCCTATCCAACTTGGCTCCTACGAAAGAACCATCTAGAAGATATCGAAGACACCACGACAAAGCACACCACGAGAGGTCGACGTGTGGGGCCGCGCGCCCCATAATCAGGCCGCGCGCCTAGCCCCACCAAGCCAGCGTCCCTCCTTCGTATGGCGGTTCACAACCGACCTCTACAACGCATCTAAGCCATTGATACAAGTCGGTTTGATCCAAGGGCCACGGTTCATCGCCGGGACTATAAATCAAGCCCCTGCACTGAGGGTGAACCCTAATTCAGAATTCAGAATTCAAGATTCATTATCAAGTTTAAGTCGAGCCAAGGCGTAAGAAGAAGAGAGACCCCCTCCACCAGAGATTAGGATAGCTACTCAATCGTTCTAGTTCTTAGAATCTAGTTCTAGATAGCAAGTTAGATTCAAGTAGAGTTGAGCGTCGGGCTCAGATTCTAGATCAATAAATCATCAGGAGTCCGGCATTATCTTGTATCCCAATGACTTTATGCTATTTCAATAATATGTGTTTGATTGCTATGTTCTTACTTTATTTTAGTAGTATATTTGATATAGTCATGATATATGCTGAATTCACGCACTTATTCGTAGAGCTCCTAGTTCATTACTCGAGTGTGCTAGGTGGTAGGGATTATGTAAGTGTGGTGCTTAGATATTATTTACCTGCGAATTCATCTTATGCTCCGGGTCATGTGGTAGATCATGGGGGTGACAGACCTATTGAGTCCTTTGTAGTTGAAAGGTCCTAAATGGCTAGAGGGGGGGTGAATAGCCTAATAAAATTTCTACAAAACACTAGAACAACTTGTTAGATAATAACAAAGCGATAACCGCGGTTGCACTAGCTCTACTTGTCGGCAAGCCACCTATTGACAATTCTAATCAATTCAGTCTCTAGAGCACTCAAAAGCTATGTCTCTACTTCACTAACTAGGTGAACAAGCTAGATTACTCTAACAATTCTAAGCAATCTATTCAACTAACAAAGCTACACAAGCACACTATGTATGTCAAAGTAAATGCAAGGTAGAGGAGGAGTTATACCGACGTGTCGAGGCTATGAACCAATCACCGGGAGACAATCAATCAACACAAGAGGATGACACTTGATTTGTTCACCCGGAGTTCACTTGAGCACCCTCAAGATAGTCTCCTATTGTGTCGACCGCCTCAACGGTGGATCAAGGTGGCGCGCACGCCTTGCCTCACTAGGCCCTCTTGATACACGCGATTGAGTGGTAACTCAACGACACGAGCAATCCACTAGAGTATCAATTTGGCACTCCGCCGGGGAAGATCACGAACCCCTCACAATCACCGGAGGTGGGCAAGAACAATCACCTTCTCTTCCCAACGCCTCCACAATCACCGAGCCGGTCTAGGAGTGGTGCTCTCCAAGAGCAACAAGAAATCCACCGGCAACGACGACCCTCAAGTGCCTCTAAATGCAACACTCAAAGCAATGCACTTGAATCTCCTCAAATCTCTCAAGAATGTGCTCACAAGCAATGGGAGAGAGTGGGAGAGGGTTGGCTTAGCTCACAAAGTGTTAGGATCAATCAAAGTGTCCAAGAGAGCTCCCCATGGCCGGCCAAACACATATATATAGGCCCCCAAAGAATTAGAGCCATTGGGGGCAAAAATCCGTTTTTCCTTTATCGCGCGACGCCAAACGCGACCGCCGGACGCCGCTAAACGCGACCGCCGGACGCTGGCCCGGCCGCCGTGACGCGCTTCAAATTTGCGAGACGTTGGCGTCCCGGCGCGACGCTAGGCACGGCGCTTAGCGCGGCCCGACGCCAAGCGCCAGCGCGACGCCCTCGCGCAGGGTCCTTCGATCTGCGTCCGGCGCGCGTCCGGACGCGTCGCGCCCGCTGCGGGCGCCCGGCGCCCGCATCGCACGACGCACGCCGAAGCTCCTATTGGGAACAGCGCTCGACGCCGGGTCCAAAACCCCGCGTCCGCGCAATGCGTCGCTTTCACCGAAAAGTCGCCGTTTCTTCGCCGCCTTCGCTGATTCAACTTCTCGCCACTTGTTCCAAGTTGCCAACACGCCGAAGAGCACCTCGAGCACGTGTGTTAGCATTTTGAAAACATTTTCACCAAGGGCGGTTAGCTCTAGGTTAGGATGCATGCGCATGATTGTTGAACCTAGAGGCACATGAGGATCGATGTTCCCAAGGTTTTCCCCTCTTTATAGTCCGACTATCGATCCTAAAGCACTCACACCCTCTATTGTGTTTTGAGTGTGAAATCAAAATGGCCCTAATGGTTATACCTTCGCCTTGAGCCCATTTTGATTACCTCGATCGCAATTCCATGCCACGGGAGCACTTGATCATCTTTTTAGATCACACCAATCCATCCACCATGACCACCATGCTCCACCAATGGCTTGACCAATCTCCAATCTAATCAAACACTTAGCATTGAGAGATTAGTCCTAAGGATGTCACTAATTAGCCAAAACCAAACTAGAGATCTTCAGTAGTCCACTCCCGAGTATGAGAGTAGTTGAAAATGGTTCTGGGGATGATCTTGTTTTTGTTCTTGATTTTCCTTAGTAATCTTCAGGTGGTGCCCACATTCAGAAATTGCTATGCTATATATGATGATGTGCTAGTTAGAATGGATAATTGACTTAGTCTTTTGAATGCTACATAGAGTTTATATCTCTTAATTAATCCATGCTAGTCTAATTAGTGAGTAGTTTATTCTTATCTCCACGTGTTATCTCTGCCTAGTTATCAATGCTATCTTTATCATATTTGGCTTACCCCTGTTATAGTATGTGCCATGCCATTGATACTCTCATAAGCTATTACTTTGCCATCAATATTCTATGCTTGCGGATAGCCTTCTTATATATATTTTAGATAGAGAAGATATCAAGAGCATTTTACAGTTACCATTCATGCTTCTCTCGCATTGCTGTTAGGGATGACAACCTAGCGTTCAGGTAGTGTGTAGAGATGACCACACTTAGTGCTCCTGGCGGCATATCCTTGGAGGTAGGGTAGTGACGTTAGTGAGTACCAACAGCCTACTGCTCCACCATTTGCAGAGCACAGTCCCCTTGACAACGCCACCACTACAATCAACCATCGCGACAGATGACATGAGGGACCTATAGTCATGGCTCAACTGCTGCGACATCTTTATTAGAGGCCAAGATGGCCCCAACGACCCGAAAATCGGGTACACAATCTTAATTTAATAAATATAGTACAACCACAGCAGATGCATCTGACAAAGATCAAACTGGCAATGAACACGGAATACGCCGACCACTTCATCACCAAGCACTCCGATCAGCCAACCCAAGGCGATCCTCGGGCCAACTGCCTACGGATCTGCATCTCCATCGTCTACAACAAAGACATGTCATTCTCGGAGTGGGAAACGTTTGCATGGGACTTCACCCGCAACTTTGGTCGCCCCATAAGTCGTCACAGGCTTGGCGACCTTGCTGCTCCTCGAGACGATGGCGCCCGGAACGACTACATCGATACTTTCACCCCATACGCCAGCTTTACCAACAAGCTTCACCAAGTACGGCCCTCAATCTATAACCTGGGAGATGTACTTCACTTCAGGCAAACGTTGCTCAACATCCTCCTCGGGGGATGGAGACAATCTTCCTCCTCGCTCGCGCCCTAGAAGCAAACCGCCACTCTTTCGACGCCCAATCCCCAACAAGTGAGATGGCAGACGGCTCGACCACAACCACTACTGCGGTGACTCCAACACCATACTACACTACGGCAATGGCACTGCGACCACAAGTTGGTCCCAGCCTCCGCAACCTCGACACCGACGCTACTGCTGAACTCCAGCAGACGCTGGATGTTCTACTCACCAATAGGGACAACATACCAGCCACACCTTCCCCAACAGTGATGCCATCAATTCTTCTTTCCTTTTTCTTAGGTTATTTAGTTATTTACTTGATTCATAAAATCTAAATTAATCAATGGCTCAAATTTATTTGAGATATTACCTCTTGGTAGATAATGGATGCACCGTAGCATTGCGCAATATAAAAACAACATAGAACCAGCACAGTCTTGTCTGCAGCAGCAATGCAGCATCCAGGGCAACTCAGACGAGATAGATTAAACGTTACAGGGTACAAAAGCACGCCGGCCGGCCTTATATTACATCAGATGAGCATGGTCTCGGCCACATACAAACACTACTAGTACTCAGTTTTACATATGAACAGGGTCTCTGACTCTGTTTAATTGGTACAAACGCGAGCATTCTACTCCTCCCAACAATATCGATCTGCGCTTCAATTCGGTCCGTAGCGAAATGAAAGTACTGAAATGCATGCCCTCTTTGGCACTACACTTCTCCGCTGCGATGCCGTTCAGTTCACTGGCCAAATCTTTGTCTGCATCGATCCAGCTGTTGGGTAACCCATGGCACAGGGACACCAAGGCTTGGTACAGTTCCATGATTCCCTCGGCTGGTTGCTCATCGTCCTTCGCCTGCTGCTGCTGATGAGAAGCGTCGATCTCCTCGCCAATGGTGTCACCTGAAACTGCACCTTGTTCTAAGTCGGTGCCGGCAGCTGGCTCCTGAGAGTGTACGATCTTCTTTGCTTCTGTTACAGTTATCGCCTGCGTTGTCGACACACAGCCATCAAGTAGCTGTTTGATCACCTGCATCAGCATCAGTAGTGTGGTTCAGTTTCACTCACAAATTGAGGGGATCGATGACGATAACACACGCTGAATTGCATTGGCAGAAACTGAAATACCGTACCTCTGGCATTGCAGTGCATATGGCTTTCTTGATTTCCTTGAGATACTCATCATCCTTGGTGTAATCCTGGCAGAGGTCCTGCAGGATGCGCGCTGCGTGTATCCTCCATGACGCATCGTTTCGAGCACCAACAACCGTGCTCGTTAGGTTGCCCAGAGCAACACCAGCCGCCTGCACCATGCTCGTGGCAGTGGCACCTCCTCCATTGTCCTCACTTGGTTGTTGCGAAGCAGAAACCAGCTTCTCACCTGCCAATCTTCTGGTGTAGCTTCTCTTCTTCAGCAGATGCGTGGGACCGGACATGCCGCCGAAGCGTTTATCCGGCAGGAGGAAAATGTGCAGCAGAATGCCCATGAACACTTCTGTTTTGCTGCTTCTTCTGCTGCTTCCATGGGACACAAAAATGGAGGACGTGTCCACGGGCGGCGGCAGGCCGAGGAGGACCTCCACGGCCCGTCTTTTCAGCGCCACGTCGCATCTGGGGCACCCGAGAACAGTTTCGAGGGCGGCGACGGCTCCCGCCTTTGTCGCCGGCGATCTGAGCCTGCAGCGCCTCTCCAGTATCGCCGGGAGCTGCCGCGAGCACGGTCAGGAGGGTGAACGATTCCTCTGCGATCATGCACCATTCGTCGTGGTGGTCCCTGTGGAATCCAACCGAGGCCACAGGCCTCATGGTCCTGACACCTCACCACCACCACCACCACCTCGTGTGCTGCTGATGAAGATGCAGTTGTAGAACTCAATCCCGTGCACAAGTTATCAACATGATGTAAATAAGTTAGTTGCATTTGGGCATGTTTACATTCAGTTGAGATTTAGCTAGCTGCATATCTAGTCAGTTAGAGGTGTTAGTTGCCGTAACCGTGCTGCGCGTCACGGTGCGGCAAAGTCGATCTCGCCGTGCACGTAGGAAACAGACTCGCGAGATAGGCGGGCGCGGCGCAGCGTCTTGGCGCACGGCGGGGGAGTCGATCTTCAAGATCGTGTAAACACCAAGCTATAAATAAAGAGAAGCAACAGGGGAGGCCGTAACCCGTGCGGCGAAATTATCGTGTGTTCTTGCTGTGTTTGTTCCCGAGAGAAAACCTAGCGAGTTGAGAGTTCGTCGGCCGAGGTTGATCGCCGTCGTTCACGCCATTCCGGCGGTTCGGCGCCAACACGTGGTATCGAGCGAGAGGGCGGTGTTTCCCGGCGAGGAGGAGTCACGGTGGTGTGGAACACCGCGTGAAGTCGATCACCCTGCCGTAGAGGAAGAGCCGCAGCGATCTAGAAGATGGGTGACAACGGTGGCGAGCGCGTTCGGGAGAGCTCGCTCATGTGGCCAATGCTCACCAGATCAAACTACGCAGAGTGGGCTATGTTGCTTCAATGCAATTTCGAGGCCCTGGAGATCTGGGACACCATTGAACCCGGTGGTGCAGCTGTAAAGCGGGCTCGGGACAGGCAGGCGATGTCCGGCATCCTGCGTTCCGTACCACAGGAGATGTGGCAGCTGCTCGGCTCCAAGAAAACAGTCAAGGAGGCATGGGAGGCTGTGAAGAGCATGCGCGTCGGCGCTGATCGCATCAAAGAAGCCAACGCCCAGCGCTTGATGATGGAGTTTGAGAACATAAAGTTCAAGGAGTCGGAGACGGTGGATGAGTTCGCGCTGCGCATCGGCGCGCTTGCGGCGGACATCCGCACGACCGGGGAAACCCTGGATGATACTCGCGTGGTTAAGAAGATGCTCCGCGTTCTACCTCGTCAATGGACGCAGATTGCGATCTCCATCGAAACTCTGTGCGAGATGAAGAAGATGACAATTGAAGACCTGGTCGGGCGCCTCAAACTGGCAGAAGATCGCCTGGAAGCTGAGGGCCTGGCTGACCGGACCGGCAAACTGCTGCTGACCGAGGAAGAATGGCGCACGAGAAACCGGCATCGCATGACGTCTGACACATCGTCATCAGTAGGTGGAGATAAGAAGAACTGGAAGGCCAAGTCAGGCGGCGGCGGTGGTCGTGGTGATCGCAGTGGCGATCGTCGCGACAAGAAGGAGCCAGTTGTCAAATTGACAACCATGGGCACGCCGCGTCGCAAGGGACGCTGCAGAAATTGCGGCCTCTACGGGCACTGGGCAGAGGACTGTAAAAGGCCCAAGAAGGAGAGGAAGGAGGAGGTGCATCATGCACAAGCTGAGTCTGATCAACCAGCGATTCTCCTTGCCACGGTGAACGCGGTGTGTGCGCGTGCGCACGACGTCGAACCGGTTCACGAACGCGCGGCGCGCCACGTCGTGCACTTGAATGAGAAGAAGGTGTATCCGGAGGAGGGGGAGCGGAACCATGACACCTGGGTGCTGGACACGGGTGCCAGCAACCACATGACGGGGTGTAGATCGGCACTTACGTCGCTGGACTCATCGGTGGGAGGCACGGTGCGCTTTGGGGACGGGTCACTCGTCGACATCGAAGGCATCGGCTCGGTGCTGCTCCACACCAGACAGCATGGTCACAAGGTACTCTCTGAGGTGTACTATATTCCTAAGTTGAAAAGCAATATCATAAGCTTAGGTCAGCTAGAAGAAGGTGGATGCAAAGTGGTGTTAGAAGATGGTTACTGTGAAGTGTTTGACACTCAGCGCATGTTGCTGGCGCGGGCACCGCGTGTCAAGAACCGTCTGTATTTGCTAAAGGTGCAGGTTGCAGCTCCAGTCTGTTTGGTGGCAAAAGCAGATGATCAAGCATGGCTTTGGCATGGGCGTTATGGCCATCTGAACTTCCGGGCTCTTCGGGAGCTTGGTACAAAGGCGATGGTGGAAGGCATACCCCAGCTAGATCGAGTGGAGGAATTCTGTGAGAGCTGTGCACTCGGGAAGCAACACCGGCATCCGTTTCCTCAGGTGGCTAGATATCGTGCAGACAAGCCACTCGACCTGTTCCATGCAGATTTGTGTGGAAAGATCAAGCCCAGTACAGCAGGGGGTAAGAATTATTTCCTGTTAATTGTCGATGACTTCTCTCGATATATGTGGGTTGAGTTTCTAACAACCAAGGATGAGGCGTTCAGTCGGTTTAAGAAGATTCAGGCTATGGTGGAAACTGAAAAGAATTGCAGGCTCCGGGCTTTCAGAAGTGACCGAGGGGGTGAGTTCAATTCTCTGGAATTTCAGCGTTACTGTGACGATCGTGGATTGAAACATTTCACCACGGCACCCTACACACCGCAACAAAATGGCGTTGTTGAGCGCCGGAATCGTACGGTGGTAGAGATGGCAAGGTGCCTACTGAAAAGCAAAGGAGTTCCTGGAGAGCTTTGGGGTGAAGCAGTAGCAACAGCCGTTTATCTGTTGAATCGTGCCCCAACAAGAAGCTTGAAGATGAAGACACCCTATGAGGCATGGCACAACCGTAAACCGAAGGTGCATCACCTCCGGACGCTTTGGGTGCGTTGCTCATGTGAAGAACGCCGGGCCCGGATCTGTCCAAATCGCTCGATAAGTCTACGACAATGGTGTTTGTCGGATATGAAACAGAACCAAGGGTTATAGAGTATATGATCCTACAACGAAGAAACCGCATGTCTCTCGGGATGTTATCTTCGAGGAGAAGAAGAGCTGAACCGAAGGAGAGTTCTCGGTCGAGCCGTGAGATCGACATTCAAGTCGAGTATTTCACTATTGCCTGACAGGGAACAAAGAGTCAAGATTCGTAGTTCACAGCAGATAATGCGCTTAGTTCGAAAAAACCAGAGTGGGGAGCCTTCCTCACCGGTTCGCTGGTCGATTGAGACCGAATCAAGCAACGCAAAAGTCCGGTGACAAAGAAGGAAGCCCAGCGGTGCAAGGAGTCGATTTTGCAACTCCACCTACCGGTCAGTCAGTCAATTCAGAGGGGGTGCCGATGAGGTACAGGACAATCAGCAACATTCTTGACACAACTGATGAGATGACTGATTTTGAGTACGTGGGGGTTTGTTTTCTCGCAGTGAGGAACCTAGAAGTGTTGAAGTAGCTTTAAAGGAGAAAAGCTGGAAGGAGGCCATGGTAGCTGAGATGGATTCAATCCAAGCTAATAATACATGGGAACTCTGTCAACACTACCGAGTGGCCATAGAGCTATAGGCTTGAAATGGGTGTTCAAGATAAAGAAAGACCCTGAAGGAAATGTGATCAAGCATAAAGCTCGGTTGGTTGCCAAGGGATATGCACAACGTGAGGGGGTGGATTTTGAAGAGGTATATGCACCTGTTGCAAGAATGGAGACAGTCAGGTTGCTTATAGCATTGGCTGCTCAGAAAGGTTGGCAAGTGCATCACATGGATGTGAAGTCGGCATTCTTAAACGGTGATCTAGTAGAGGAGGTGTATGTGCAACATGACCCTCCGGTTTTGTGGTAAAGAATGGCAAAGGGCAAGGTCCTAAGATCAAGAAAGCCCCTGTATGGGCTGCGTCAGCTCCAAGGGCATGGAATGCCCGGTTGGACAAATGAGCTGGTCAAACTTGGCTTTGTGAGAAACCCACTAGAACATGCTTGTATACGTGAGATCGTGAGATGATGGTCCACTTCTAGTTGGAGTATATGTTGATGACTTGATAATCACAGGAGCAAGTGCAGCCAGTATTGAGTCTTTCAAAGAGGAGATGATGAGCAGTTTCAGCATGAGTGATTTAGGACTGCTGAGCTATTATCTGGGGGTGCAAGTTGATCAGCAAGTGGGAAAAACAACCTTGTGTCAGAGTACTTATACTCAGAGAATCCTTGAGCAAGCTGGGATGAGTGGATGCAATCCATGTCATGTGCCAATGGAGAACAGACTAAGGTTGAGTAAGAATGATAAATCTGCACTTGTTGACAAGACAAAATACGAAGCATCATAGGAAGCTTGAGGTATCTAGTCAATACCAGACCTCGACATTGCCTATTCGGTTGGTATTGTGAGTAGATATATGGAGGAACCGAGAGTGAGCCATTGGGCAGCACAAACAAATATTAAGATACTTGGCAGGTACAATACACTATGGTGTGATGTACAAGAGGTCGGGCACCGAAAATTCTCTCACCGGGTTATAGTGACAAAGACTTGGCCGGGCGATGTTGATGACAGAAAAAGCACCAAAGGATCGGTATTCCCGTTGGGGAGCAAGTCCGGTAACGTGGGTTTCCGCGTAAGCAAAGGGTGGTGGCCCTGTCTTCATGTGAGGCTGAATATATATCCAGTGCAAATGCTGCTTGCCAGGAATTTGGCTCAGCCGGCTTCTAGCAGAGCTCCTCGACATTCAGTACCCAAGGTGAAGCTTCTAGTTGATAACAAATCTGCCATAGCTTTGAGCAAGAACCCAGTTCACCATGACAGGAGCAAACACATTGATATCCGATATCATTTCATCGAGATTGTGTTGAGCGTGGGGAAGTCGACATTGATCATGTGAGCACGACAGACCAACTAGCTGATATACTTGACCAAGGCACTTGGTCGAGTCAGGTTCTCGAGAACTTCGTCGCCAGCTAGGAGTCATTGAGGTGCAACGGGATTAGGGGGTGAAATGTAGAACTCAATCCCGTGCACAAGTTATCAACATGATGTAAATAAGTTAGTTGCATTTGGGCATGTTTACATTCAGTTGAGATTTAGCTAGCTGCATATCTAGTCAGTTAGAGGTGTTAGTTGCCAGAACCGTGCTGCGTTCACGGTGCGGCAAAGTCGATCTCGCCGTGCACGTAGGAAACAGACTCGCGAGATAGGCGGGCGCGGCGCAGCGTGCGCGTGCACGGCGGGGGGAGTCGATCTTCAAGATCGTGTAAACACCAAGCTATAAATAAAGAGAAGCAACAGGGAGGCCGTAACCCGTGCGGCGAAATTATCGTGTGTTCTTGCTGTGTTTGTTCCCGAGAGAAAACCTAGCGAGTTGAGAGTTCGTCGGCCGAGGTTGATCGCCGTCGTTCACGCCATTCCGGCGGTTCGGCGCCAACAGCAGTTGTCCTCACTGGCGGCCAGCGCCTGAAGCACGCGCAGGCCTGAGATCACCAGCGCAACGTAGCCACGGAGGAGAGAGCCGCTCCTCTCTCCGTCGTCACTCACTTGTGGAGGTGGCGATCTGACGCAGCAGCAGAAGCGGTTTTTTTAGGCGGAGACGACGAGAACAGAGCCTGCGACGCCAATGCTCAACCGCGAGTACGTAGGAGCGTTCCTGCTCTTTCAGCAGCCAGTCCCGCTCGTACTCCTCGGGCAGATCACTGTCCCGCTCGTACCCCTCGGGCCTCCAGCAGTGATCCTCGAACGTGCCGAGCATCGAAGAAGATATGCACCGCGTCGCTCCGGGGAACTCCTCCAAGCGGACGCTGCCGGCGACCTCCGCCAGTATCCTGGCGGCGTGCTCCCTCAGCTCTCCACTGTATGGGCTTCCAGGACCTAGTGTCTCTAGCAGTCTCTGGATCACCTGGGCGAAGGACGCCGACGCTGTCAGCAGGTGCTTCAGCCTTCATCATGGTTGGCTGTCCAGCATGCACAGACGCGGCCGGGTCTATTCGCCACCAATCCACAATTAACCATAATGCCTCAGCTGGGGTTGTTTTTGTCCATAATAAAACTCGTAAGAGTTAAGCTTCTTTGCAGATTCACGGATAGGGATAAGCCTGCCGCTCGCATCATCCTTGTTGTGTCGTCTATGGAGCCACCACGTATCCGTATCCCGCTGGAGGATGGAGCCAAGGATGGTAAGCCCGGAGAGATACTTGTTGCATGCCCTACTGCTAAGCCTACTGCTAATGGTGGCTGTGGAATCCATAAGCAGTAAGTCCACAGCGTATGTGACGAGGTTCCTTCCTCTAGCGAAGGATGGATCCTTCTTACACCCCGTCACGGTTTCGTTTTAGGTACTTATACACAAGTCCTACGTCCAGCCTGTAGTTCCCAGCCATTTCCTTCACTAGCCAGGGTCTCGCTCTCGCCACGACATCCCACAGGTCCAGCACGGAGAAGAAGCCTTGAACTGCTCCCAAGTAGTAGAGGATGGTCAGCGCCGGCGTCAGGTGCGGATGATCCTTTCCGTCGGCGCTGCGGTAGTGATGGTGACGCAGCACCTTAAGGCGCCATACAGAAAGCCCCGCGGAGATCCATAGCCCAAGTAGATACAAAGCCGCTATAGGATACAATGCCAATGCACAAATAATCGCCCACAGCTCAGCAAAAAGTACCACCAACCATAGGCACACGATTTTCCCTATATTTTTTTTGGAGGATAGCCTCAAGCGCGTGGCTTCTACGGCTGCCTCCAAACCTCTTAAGGAATCCAAAATGTCACTTGTCCTTTCCTTCCAAAAGAAATTGAAGACCCTGAAAGTAATACCATGTTGCAACAAAGCTAGATTAGAATTTTGAAGACCCTGTTAAGTAATAACATGTGTGCAGTAGTCTAGCTAGGGGTTTGTTTGGGAGAGCTCCAGCTCTGCAAAAGCAACTCTATCATAGAGCAGCTCCACTCTGGAGTTGGCCGGCCTTCCACCATATACAGTAGTTGATACACAGTTTAGCTTGCAACTCAGCTCCAGCTCTAGAAATTGGAGATTTGGTTGGAATTGTGTGTGTGTTTTTTAACAAGAGTGGCTGGAGCTCTCCTAAACAGACCCTAATAAATTAGGAGTGTTGAAGTGGTGTGCGTGAGAGCAGCTTTGTTCTAAAAGTTCTCTTAGAAATTGATAAGCAAGACACTAAGCTAGTAGGGCATCAGTGTGCTAATTTGCTCCGGTTTGTAAGATGGAACCTGTTTGTAAATAGAAATATCTTGTCTTCAGTTGCAAAATCTAAATGGTAAGCATGGCCGAAATGCATGCACTAGCATATGGTCTGTCTGAGCCATATTGGATAGTCCAACGTTCGCTGTACGTGCCAAGACAAGCGGAGTAAGTCAAAGTCGTTCTCGGACGAGCAGCCCGCCAAAACACAATGACACCTAGCACATTCAACCTTTGTGAGCTGTGCAAACCCTCTTCATCATGGCTCCACCGGCCTTTTACCACAGAAAGAGGACCTTCAAGCACCAGTACAGCACAACAGCACACTCCCTATTTGTTTCAATTTCCACTCAAAAGCGCGCGCGCGCACAGACACACTCTCTCTCTCTCTACCAAGAATAAAGCAAGAAGCGAGAAAGGAGGAGGATTGGAGGAAGAGGATATAAGACCAAGGAGGAGGCCAAGCAAGTGACCACGAGCTGCAGCACCATCCCCGCCCGGGCAGCCTGCCCCGTGGATCCGCCACTGCCCCCAAGCTAATATAATGCCCCCTTTACTAGGAGAGAAACAACGAGTGCGCGCTCCCTCTCTTCTTGGCTTGGGAAGAGGAAGAAGGCCGGGGAGAAGCAAAAGGCAAGACACCAGCCCTCTGTACCAACCATGGGTCCTAACCCGAGATCTTGATTAAGATTGGGTATAAGTTACTAGCCAGGCTCTAGAGGTTTCACCATAGGATTCACCTTAGAACCCCAAACATAGTAGGATAACCATGCATGGCCTAGAACTTTGCATATGCACAAACCCACAAACATGTGCTCGTTGAATAAACTTCATAAAATAATGGCGATGAAATTGTGGTTATCACTTTACTTTTCATGTGGCCTCTAAGCTCTACGTTGACAAGACTGCCACCCACTTGTTGCCGGGAATAAATTGGGTGAGGACAGTCCTCACCGGGAGCGGTGCGGACCTCCCCCTTTTGATGACACGTGGACAGCTGCAGCTCCCCTGTTTCTCTCCCATCATTATTTCATTACTTTGTTAAGTTAAAAAATATAATATCTGCTAAGCCAAATATCATAACCAACATCCAATTGCACCATCGTTTTTATTATAATAAACTCTACAAAACAAGATCCCACATGGATATATTTTGATATATTTTTTCACAAAAGTTGGATTGAGTTCTCTTCCAATTCCTACAGGTGTATTCAAAATGAGCTCCAAGGTAGAAATATTCTCCACATAGGGGCAATCCCAACCCAAAAACTATAAGTTGGCGTCTTAATTAATGAACATAGAAATCATCCGGTTTTTAGGTTGGGACTGTCCTAATCGATCTTGCTGAGGAACAGGGATCTCCTTTAATGCGAAGTTACCCAGGACACAATTTCTTATTAAAAATTAAATTTGAGGGTGGGCGGGTAGGGATTATTGAGCACAAATCAAAACAAAACTACCAGCGATGTCAGTACTCCTCCACCAATCATCAAATCAGATGGTAACAAGGCGGGAAACTAATGATTACCCGGCTGCTTGGACGAACATGATGATGGTGAGGAACTGAAAGTCTTTTTTCTCGAGGACGTCGACGAAGCCACCAAGGAGGACAGCCGTGCCCCACGTAAGCACCAGGAATCCCAACCCCTGCTTGGCCATAGTCCGGTATCCCATGAACATGGCATATCTGCTGATTTTGTCAACTTCAGGCCAACGGGAGTCGTCGTGGTCGATTGAATTCGGGACGGGCATTGTTATGCTCGATTTAATTTCACCCCAGAAACACACTAGACCCAGGTGTTGCTTGCTTGGGTTTCAGAAATGATGATTTGGTGAGCTTTGCGTCTTGCAGCCTGGGCCTTAAGAAGGGGAGAAGGAAGTGTGCCATGATTGAGACAGATTCTTGAGTGCCTGGTTTTTTTTTTTTTTTTTTTTTTTTTGAAATTGGAAAGCTTGTTTCCATCAAACACCAACTCTGGGCAGATCCCCAGAAACAAGCCTGGTAACAAATTCGGGGACTTGGCTCATGAAGACAACCGAGCCAGAGCTAACCATGCTCGCCCCATGTGTTGCAAGGCAATCAGCTACCTTGTTGCAACTTCTCGGACAATGCCGTATGCTATATTGATCAAAACAAGCATCAATAAAATCCCTGATCTTCTTGAAAAGGCCCCCATCCACACTGTGATCCAGTTCAACTGTTGTAAGACCCTTCACAAGCTGTGTTGCATCCGTCTCCAAAATAATTCTTGCTATCCCCAATTGATATGCTCTCTCCAGACTATACAACGCAGCCAACGTTTCAGCTTGAAGTGGACTGGACACTCTCTTCAGATTACCACATCCTCCTTCTAGAAATTGACCACTGCTGTCCCTAATTACAAAACCCCAGCCACCATTGCTTGAAGATTCTTTAAAAGAGCCATCAATATTGATCTTGTACATATTTTCTAGGGGAGGTTCCCATTTTACTCCTTTATGTTGATATGGCTGGTGTACAGGGATTTTTGATTTTTCCTTATTTCCAAACTCCGCAACATAATATGACACTAGAGAACAGACTTCTGAAGCTGTAGCTTTTTTGTGAGAAGGGACCGGAGAAAAGACTCACTACCGGAGACGCGATCTTTGCCGAAAGTGTAAATTGGTTTGCCGAGTGCTTTTTTTTGGCACTCGGCAAAGAGGGAGGCTCTTTGCCCTCTTTGCCGAGTGCCAAAAGAAAAACACTGAAAAAACACTCAAAGAAAGATTGCTTTGTCGAGTGTCGACACTCGGCAAAGATGTATTTTGCCGAAAGTGCTAAAGATGTATTTTGCCGAGTGCTTTTTCGGCGCACTGGCAAAATGCCACTTTGCCGAGTGCCCAAGAGTGCTTGGGCACCCGGCAAAGTGGCATTTTGCCGAGTGCTTTTCATTTGGCACTCGGCATTAGTTTTTCAACACACTTTTTTTGAGGCTCTAACGAGTTCAAATCAAAAAGTTTTCAACAACAAAGTTTCATAACTTCTCAAGATCTACGAAGTTTGTTTTGGTCATTTCTTCATTTGATAAAGCGTTAGTAACGTTGTTCATAAAATCTACATCTCTCTCATATCCTCTCATAGTTTCCAGAAACTAGAAGAGAGATTACTAAGATTTGTGAACAATCTTACTACCAATATGTCGGATGAAGAAATGACCAAAATAAACCGCGGTAGATCTTGAGAAGTTATAAACCTTTGTAGTTGAAAACTTTTTGATTTGAAATCATCTTGTTATGCAAAGCTATGTTTGAAATTAAAAAATTTAATTTGAATTTTTTAAACGACCTCGGATGGAAAAAACTTCCTAAATAAAATTGTAGTTCTCGAAAAGTTATGTAACTTTGTAGTTGACAACTTTTTGGTTTGAAATCATCTTATGATGCAAAAACGACATTTGAATGTCTCAAATTTGAAATTCAAATTTTATAAACGACCTCAGATGGAGAAACTCTCTAAATAAAAATTGTAGGTCTCAAAAAGTTATGAAACTTTATAGTTGAACACTTTTTTATTTTAATTCGTTTAGGGCCTCAAATAAGCAATTTACTCTCGGTTTTGTATAATATGTGGAGAAGAAAGATGGAATCTAGACACAAAGAACAACGTAGTGCAGTGATAGAGAGCAGAGGCGTGCGAGAGAGAGGTCCCGGGTTCGAATCCCGTCGGCCGCATATGCATGAAAAAAAACAGAAAAAATACTGTAGCATGGGGGCCTCCCAAAAAAAAAAAAAAATGCTACTATTTTCGGGTTTTTCGTATTTTTATTTTGCCGAGTGTAAGTCTTTGCCGAGTGCGACAAAAGGCACTCTGCACGCAGGCTTTGCCGAGTGTGTAAATCTTTGCCGAGTGCCCGACAAAAAGGCACTCGCACGCAGGCTTTGCTGATATTTTTTTTGCCGAGTGCGGCCCTCGGCAAAAGCCCCCGCAATTAGGGCTTTGCCGAGTGCCAGCATCAGTCTCCCGTAGTGACTCCTCGTCGCGTGCCGGAGTGGAGATTCTTTTTTTATTTCTATATTTTCTAAAAAATCAAAAAACATGTCTATGTCAAAATTTTGCAAATATATTCCTTTGCAAATAAATACTATAATCTTCCAAATATATGTTAAAAATTAAACAAGACCGTTGGCATCATAGCTTTGGCAATTTTGAAAATAACAATCTTCCCATAATGCAATCTTTAAGTTTTCGTTTCAACTGGTTAGCCCAAAAATGGTTACCAACAATTTTGGAAAAATCGCCTAAATTTATGGTTTTAAAAGTAATATTTTATCATGTAATTTCTTAGCATACATATCAAGTGAAATTTTAATAAAGTGCATGCTGAAAATTGTATTGTTTTGATATTTAAATATATTCTAAAAAGCTCTCAAAATTTTCAATTATTCTAAAGAAAATGGGCATGCGTCATGAAAATTTGGAGGGAAATGATGCGTATGACAATTTTGAGCTTGTTTCGAATGCATTTTTTATTTAATATCAAAATAAAATCTAATTTTAAATGCGCTTGATTAAGGAACTTTAGATTTCACTTGAGCATTGACGCTAATAAATTGCATGATAAATACTATTTCCAAACCATGAATTTAGATGATTTTTCGTGATTTTTTTGAAAAAAATACTTTGGAGCTAAACAACTAACTCAATATTTTTAGAAATATTAATTTCAAACTATAGAAGCTACAAAGCCAAATCTCTACCTCTCTACTTAATCTATACCTAATAATAAAGATAGTATTATGTGTCTTTGATCTCTTTCTCGTTTCCTAATAAATCGATATTTTTGTCACTAATCGTAGATCAACTACATACCTATGTACTTCTATATCTAATATTACATATTAATCAACCTTAATAAATATAATAGTTTGTCATCCAGTCTAATCGATCTATATCTACATACCTATGTACTTCTATATCAAATGTTACATATTTAATAGCCAAATTTTATTCTTCTTTTAACTTGTCCACCTCCCCTAACTAACCATTTAGACCCCCTTTGGATCGTAGGGGAAACGAAGGAAAAACGGAGGACTCCAACTACCGTAGGAAAGGAAAGTTAGTGGATTCCTCCGAATCGTTCCCGCCGTTCTCATCCTTTGGCTCACGGGAACGCATGTAACACACGCGGCGCAGTCTTTTCTCTCTCTTCCTCGCTCTCTCCACGCTGGCGATAGCACGCGCCGCCGCCCGAGATGGACCCGCGCTTCCCGCAAATCGGCCCGCTTCGGGCGCCGTCCACGGGCGGCGTTGGCGGTGGCGCCGCTGGGGGGCACTACCGGCGGCCCACTCAAAGACGCTCCTCCGCTTCCCGCCGCGGCAATGGAGGTCACCTCCTCCTCTTCCCTCGCCTTCCGCGCCGCCGTCCGGGCTCGCGCGGCCGCCCTCCCCTCCCCTCTACCCCTCACCTTTCTCACATCGGCGGCACGGCCTCCCGATCTCGAGACCGGGCGGCCGGTGGCACGCAAGGCGGGCGTGGGGCGCACAGCCGCACGGGCACGGGCTCGCGCGGACGCCGGCGCCGCGGCCTTGCCGTGCACGGGCGCAGCGGCACGGCCTCACGCTGACGCCGGCGGGCGCCGCCGCGCCAGCGGTGGGCGGCACGGGCCGCTGCTGAATCCTCCAGCGCCCGCTGAGCTCTCGCGACGACGAGGTGGATGGTGGAGCCCCAGGCGGCGCCCGGCATTGCTCCTCCACCACCACCGAGGCAGTGGTGGCCTCCGCGGACGACGCGAGCCAGTGCGGGAACATGAAGTTGAACCGATTTTTCGCTTCCGCGCTTTTTTTTTTTTTTACAGTGAGAGCGAATCCTTTCCTGCGTGCTTTCCTCCGGATCGGTTCCTGCGAATCCAAAGAGGTGATGACATCAGCCAATCCAAAGGATCCCATTCCTCAGTTTTTCCTTCGTTCCCCTACGATCCAAAGGGAGCCTTAGTGGAGAGTTCTTCACTTGTTTTTTTTTTGATCCGGACTTATGACCTATAGTCCTATACCAATACAAATTAGAACAACTGGCATCTAGTGATGATGAATACAGGGTCTGACTCCAATATGTATTGGACCACGTCCTCTGTATCTCGTACTTGACCCGGACGTGTGACTCCTACTAACAACTCGCATCTAGCAATGATACCGAGTTCAATTCATATATGTATTGGGTCCCATTGGAACGCACGGGCATTTTTTGCTAGTACATATAAAATGGGAAATGCTTGATTTTTAAGATTAATGTAAAAGATCACAAGGTTTTTAAAGATCCTAGCGTTTTGTATTATAAAAAGATTGAAAAAACTCCTATAGAGCTACTGCCCAGTCAACTAGCTGTAATCAGCTAGGTGTAAATGGTATCCATATTTTCCAACCATTTGATCGACCAAAAAGGATTTTTTTTCTCGAATACGCAAAAGGTTTGCGCATCTTTTGTATTAAGACGATGAATGTTGAAAGTTACAACGACGTGCCACGAATAACGCACTAGGGGGAATACAGTTATACAATCAGTTCTACCCTCCCTAGTAGAAGGAGATCAAATGTTATTACTCGCTAGTTATACAACCTAGTCATCGCCGTCAACGTCAATCAGACGCGGTGGCTCGCTCGACACCTCGACCACCTCGGCCTCCCACCCGGCGAATCCCGGAAGAGCTCTCACAATGCCTCTTTATGTGAGGGCTTGCGATCCTCGTTGAAGACGCTGTCGTATGCCTCCCTTACCGCCGCGGAGGATTCCGCCCATCCATCGATGAACCCCATCCATTGCATCACCAAAGATCTCCCCCCCCCGCTTGGAGACCGGGACATGCGAGAGCGGCCGGGCAGCGATCCTCCCGCTATGGTGCGGCAACAGAGGCTCCGGTGGTGTCACCTCCACTGGCAAAGGGCGCAACGGTGACATCACCTTACGCAAAGACCTTGCCGGCGAACCGCATTATTGAAATCTCATGTTTGGTTTTGGCAATGGATGCAACCCTATTATGCTAATCCTCTACTCTAAGTGTACTTATGAGATAGGATAGCATGGATGGTGTGGAGCTACATGATCATGAACATGGACTATGGTGATGGACATGATGGATCATCAAGCTCACTTGTTGAAAAGCCAAGACCCGGAGATCAAGGCAAAGGTATACTTGATAGGGTTTTGACTTTTGGTGATCAAGACACTATAGAGAGTGTGATCACATGTTGGATAGATAGCCAACTATCAAGAGGGGAAAACCACGGCTAATCCGCATTTCAAGTGCCTCTAGGTTTATTGTGACTTGCATATGCATTAGAATCTAGCGCATGTTGGTATTAATTATATGCACACAATAAAGATAAAGATATCCGCAAGCGCACAGATAGTAATACGTTGTAGCACTTCACCAAAGATAAACTTTCGATTTTAATATCGAACCCAAAGGAACAGTAGGTGAATATAACTAAGATCTAACTTAACCCAAACTTCACAATCAAGGTACTTAAGAAACTAGCAGATAAAGGAGATTCCTCAAGCAAATCTAATTTAAACACTCATAAGCGTTGTTTCATATTGTTCTATCTAGGACGCTAATTCTTAACGAGGGTAAGGCAAAATTACTCTACTAAGAACGCATTAAAGTCTAACGTTTCTTCTTGGTGGGAAGTGGGCTACAGAGGATTCAATAAAGCTATAAAGTCACCTTTATGATACTACCACCGATTCCCTACCAAGCAAGTGTCATTCACAAATAACCCTAGTCTAAGCACCACGCTCACACTAGAAATTACTCCCTTAATCAAGAAATCACCAAGATTAAAAGTACTCAAAAGAGAGTTGCAAACAAGGAGAACAATATAATCCAATGCTTACTTTAATAAGAAGTTGACTCACGAGGAGAATCTCAGAGCAAGTTCCTCTCGCGAAGAACTTGATCCCGCAGAATACACCGAGAAGATCCGGACAGGCCGGGCTCCTCTAATCTACTCATTACTAGATCTAATCTATTTCTAATCATAGACTAATTCTAAGAATTGGTCTAATCTTGATTGCTAATCATATCCTTGGTAGCTAATTGAATTGCTCGTGGCTCGACATGAGGATAATGACTTCGGGTTTTGGGGGTAGCCCCGCCCTTCTTTATAGTCAGTAACACCCGGTTTTAAGAACAAAACCAAGTGTACACCATATGTGAGCCCCGAATTCACATCTCACATATAGCTACAAATAACTGGTAGTATCAATTCACAATGCTTAAAATATAACAAACATAATATAAAAGACATAACCTCAGCCTAGCGTGTGACAAATGGAAAGACACTCGATCTTCTAGTGTGGACTCCACAGGACCGACTGACTGGTTGATCACAAGCCTAAACTTCACCTGAGGTGTGGGGGAATAGCAAGAATGAGTCCATGTCGAACTCCGCAAATATAGCTAGGAATTATCTACCCAAAAACCCATGATCATTATAACATAAATAATGAATAGCATGAAACGATAAATCATGAAGAATTTAATAAGCATGTATAGCAGCAATTATATCATAAACAACATCATCAACAGAAAGTAAATCCTTCCCCTCGGTTTTCCGTGCCGCTCATAACCACAACACGGCCGACATGTCAGTTTAGTTAACTCTGCGCAGAGGTGTACACTTTCACTACGGGTCATGGTTTCCATCAGAGTAGGTTCGCGACTCCCTAACCAAGTGAAGACCATATAAGGTCGTTCAAAAACCCTCCTAAAAATATTGAATGGCCAACAGAGCTTCACACCCCGTTTCTCGCTATTTTGGCAAACCACCAACAAAATTAGGTAGACCCCTTGAACAACCAAAGTCGGAGCCATGCGACCCCCATAGCTGTACTGTATATCCCAGATTTTGCCAAAGGATAAGTCCTTATGGAGAGCTAAGAGCATCATAAACAAAACATAGCTCTTTTCGCCCTATGAAACATGTTATCAACAATTCATATTTAACGCTCAAAGGCGTAAACATTAAGCAAGTCATAAGATCATGGTTTAAAGATAGCATATCCCAAAAACTATACTTGCCTTAAATATGGATCATTTCTTCAAGTCCAATGCTTTTCCAAAAACACCTTCTCCATCAACTTCTTATAGATCATCAATTAAGTCACCAACGTAACGCCACCGACCGGACATCGGACAAAGCACCAACATATATCCGAGCAATCATACACGAAGCAAACAATAGATCTAAATTAGACCAGTACACCAATAGCGGAAAACAGTTTCAAAAGTACATAGAACTATTCTACACGCCTCTACGATCACGCTGAGACGTAAAGATCACCGAAATCGAAGCTAAAACGGCGATATGAATTTTACAAGTTTAACATTAATAAACCTAATATAATCTCGAAATTTAAAAGTTGCAAAACCTGACTAACAGTGATATTAACATGTATACTACGAAATTACGAATCTAACGAAACTTGAACGACTCAAATCGGATTTAAAACGGAGAAGTTATGGGCATTTGAAATCTGATGGCAGTTCTGTAAATAAACTGATTTCGAAATAAAATAAATAAAAATCAGATTTAAACCATGTTCGAGGATGAGGACAAAATTATGAGGAAGTGGGAGGACTCTTTAGGTAAATGGCATGACCCAAAGGTTATGAATGAATATGGAGCTTTAGATCACGGATGGAGGGCTGTGATTAGCTTGGATGCACATATGTATTTCCTTTGTATTTCTAGATTTATTTTGCTAAAGGAAAGCGGCAAGAAAACATGTGATGTCATCCTATGATGTCATCAAGCAAGCTTACAACGAATCGGATCAACCGAATTTGGAACAAGGTGTATGATCGATGTCAAGAAGCTAAGGTGGACGCCAACAAGCTAATCGGATCGGCTTAGAGCGAGCACGCAGAGCATGCATGCGCTGCGGTGCTGCCATGGCTAGCGATATGGAACTTTGCCGGGAGTTTCAAACGTATAGGTCTTGGCTCTTGGTTTCGCGATGTAAATACATGCAGCCGGATAGAGATGATCGATGAACTCACCTAGCTTGAAATCGATGGCGGAGTAGAAACAATGGCAACACACATCAAAAAATACGTGAGACGACTTCAATCGCCATGTAGAGCGACGGGCCATGAGCAAAAATCAAATTGAAGGAACAAAGAAGAACATGTTCGGGAGAAGGTGAAGATGCACTACATCGCCTTACAAAGAAGGACGAGGTGCCTCCCGTGACGTGCTCCCGCGGTGGCACGAGAGCCCGGTCTTGTTCTCGGCGAGATTAGATATCGGCGGGCTTAGGCGGCGTGGATGTGTTGGGTAAGATAGGGCTTGATGTTGCAGGATTTTGTGAAGGGAACATAAATATATATACATACGTAGATGTATACAAGATGATTCGCACAACGAGGTGGTTTTTCTAGTAGCTAGCGGCCGGACATTACGAGGGCATGAAACAGGCCGTCGGCCAAATGAAAAATTGTCACATGGGCCAAGGAAAAGAAAATGGCCACGGGCCAAAGAGAGATAACGTAAAACATTTTCTTTTATTTAAACAAAATTTCCAAATACTTTTAAAACCTTTTGAGATTTAACCAAAACCACACATCACAATAAATCATATGAGGCAGCATGAATGCACACACAATGTTGCTAACTCCTATGATGAATTTTATTTTGTCAAAGATATTTATTTTCCTATATTTCATGAACACGTAAATACATAAATAAATCATTTTATTCTATTTTCAAAAGAGGCAAAATTTGGGGGTGTTACAATAGCCCAATAGGATGAATCTCAGCCCTCGGATCAAACCGACTTGATTGGACGGACTAGATTGAATCTCAAGGTCGGTGGTGGGAAGCTTCCCCGCTGGGCTTGTGGGCCCACAGCCGTGCCGCCCGCCCCTGGCGCCCGCCCCACCCGGTGACGGGTGGGTCCCGGCCTTTGCGAAGTTGTCTTCTCTTCTCAATTACACCCCTCGAATTTACTCCAATCGCCTTAATTTGGTCCTTTTCTTCCGTTTCTCTATTTTCACACTTTTGGGCTCTGTTTCCGCCAAGTTTTTCCGGAGTTCTCCTCGCAAAACCGAGTGTGCACCAAAACTCGTGGAAATCATTAGTAATAATAATATTTTAGTAGCATTCATTCCATGTTTGATAGCTTTC
Source organism: Hyparrhenia diplandra (assembly GCA_015847255.1). Classification (NCBI taxonomy): domain Eukaryota; kingdom Viridiplantae; phylum Streptophyta; class Magnoliopsida; order Poales; family Poaceae; genus Hyparrhenia; species Hyparrhenia diplandra. Next base: position 153,906 of record JADLZK010012414.1, on the reverse strand, counting down.
CATATATATAAAAGTGGTCAATAACTACCGTCAACAAGCTCCCCAAGCTTACCTTTTGCTAGTCCCTTAGCAAAACATATAAACTATAAAACAAACTTGGATCATGAGTTGCTACGATACTTTCATTCTTATAGAGTACACATGTTTTCAAAAAGAGACTCAACTCCTGACCGGATAGACTAATTCGACTTCAAACTCTTTCTTTTACCAACTATGGTGCTTTTACTTTCACTTAGGTACTTGAGCAATTGAAAGATAGAACAATCAAGTCAAGCACTGTGTCTCAAGTCTTCGATCACTAATATTTCAGAGTTTTTGATAAATTTTGCAAACAAAATTCAGAGCTCAGAATGAATGGCACTCAATCTCTCAATATGTAGTATTTGTGGATCCTCACTAGGCATTAATAATAGTTGCCTTTTCTCTTGAATATGTGGTATTTATGGCATAAGGCTAAGTATTAAACCTTTATCTCTCTAACTCACTCTCTCCATCTAAATATGGCTTATGTGTAGTTCATAGGAGTGGCACTCTTAAAATAATATTGCATATCTGCAAATGATATATCTATAGTTCAAACAATGGATCCATAGAGAGTTCGACCAATCAAAAAACAAGTATAGCATGTGTATGGAATATGGTGGATAGGTGTATATTTGGTGGCTAAAACTAATTCTACGTTTACTCCTTTGATGATAAAACAAATCTCTCTTTTAGAACTTGGAAACTTTTGAGAGAACTTTGGGCTGCATACTTTTTTTTCTTTTTTTTTTCGGAGAGGCGGGCATCTAAGTACCCATTGTTTTCATTTGGACACTTATCATTTTTTTACTCTCTTCTCTTTTTTTTTCACTTTTTAGGGAGGTAGGCTCTACTGCTCAGTAGGACACTTGTCCATTTTTCATCTCCCCTTTTTACTCTCTTTTTTTTTTAAGAACCCACTCTCTTTTCACCGATAAACTTTCTAAGAGATATCAACAAACATATTTTGGAGTAAATAAACATGGGCTTCCTATGGTTTGATGGAGTGTTTATTCCCAGTGTAGGAATGAAACAAGTATATGGATGTATATGTGGAAAAAAGCATGGTATTGCAATCACTCCTAATGTAGGAATAATGCATATATATGTGGAAGGTGGTGTGGATGAAAACTTGTCTTTTCATGACTAAACTCCTCACAGGTAACAAAGAAGCTTGAACTACTCAACCCAAAGCAAACAAAGATATGTAACTGGAATGTTTTCCTAATCTAATGATCTTAAATATGGCTTTGGTAGGAATTTAACACTCGCCAAACAAGAGCTCATCATGAAAGATTTTAAATTTTCAAAACAAATCTCCAAATATAGTTTCACAAAGGACAAGATAAATAGCATGCTCGGACTCTCTCATATCATATCCCCCCAATTACCTAGACTTAGATCAAGTGTATGCTACCCACAAGTCAGGTATAGATCAAATTTTGAAAGTAGGACAAATATATCAAAACATCGGAAGAGTTTCTAGTAAAAAGCAAGGTACTAAAAAGAATTAGAGTAGAGCAACTATTCATCATTTCCAAGACTAACTTTATTTATTTTAACAAATACTTATTAACCACACCTTAAAAACAAGCAAACTTATATATATATAGGACTCTTTATTTGATTTAAAACTTTATGCATCTTTTTATGGTCTTTTTTAAAATAAAGCAAAAGATAGTAAGTAAAGGGGTACTTATCTCGATAACCGGGGGTGCTCTCCCCCAAGCTAGATTTTTGTGTAGGTGCTGAGGTGAGGTAGACGAATGGAGATGATGTTGTCCTTCCTTGATGGAGCTTTGATGATGATGACTGTTGAGTTAATGCTCTGTCAAGTGGTCGAACATCTCCTTCTCGTCGTGGCTCATTGATGCTTAAAATCCTGTGAAACTCAAATAGACAACAAAAAGAAAACACACATATCCGTTCCACAAGCTTTGTTGTCTAATTAATGATATGCCTTAATCAATTGGATATGTAAGTTTTAATTATCTAGAGTTTCTTACTAAAAATTAAAGATTAAGCTTTAACAAGGATTAAGCAAAGCTAATATTTTTATATTTCCACATCTAGCATGTATGCGGGAAAATAAGAATGAATGCAAACTTTATTTTTATGCCTCCACGGTAAACATTCCTATGGGTGTTTATGCCATAGAAGTATTCACATGGGGCTTTTAAGAAGACATGCACGAAACGTATGCAATAAGGCAAACATGCTAAAAGGGGAAAAATTACTCATGTAGGGGGAGTAAATTTGCAAGACTTAAGTAGAAGATATCGGTACTTACCTCGGGTGCGTAGGGAGTTCATTCCTCCAATGGTTGTACTTGAGGTCTCCGAGGGTGTTACCTTGGATGTTAAAGGAGGATGTCTCTAGTTCCCGAGGCGGGCTCTCTTTCTTTCTCCACACCTTCTTAGTTGGTGACTTTGGCATGAGTTCAGTTATCTCCTCCTTAACTTCTTCTTCATCATGGACCTCTTCATCATTCCGGTCTCTTCTTATCCAACTTTATTCCTAAATGCCTCTACTACGTAGGCTTCCCAGTCTTCTTGTGACATCGGGGTGTACCCTTTGTGGTGAGAGCTGCATTTTCTTCTTATTTACTCCTTTAGAGATACCATCCATGTTCATTGCTTGTCCAAGATCTTAAAGTGAAGCTTTAATAATGGGAGCTGGTAGCATCTTGCTTAGTACTCATGTCTATAGGTCCAGGACACTTTACTTGTAGAGTTCAAGAGATAAGCTTAGCTTGAAGTATGTCCTGTTTACAAAGACAAAGTAGAGATCAAGTTCATGGGCTCTGTTGGTGGAAAAACACCAACAGAACCAAAACTTATTTCTTCCTTTCTAACCTTTGCACACAAAGCAAGATAAGATTCATGTTATATACACTCTGCTTAATCATGAAATGGGTGATAAGACTAAAAGATAAATATAGGATGTTGCTTTTAAAACATTTTAATGGGAAGGATCAAATGGTTTGACTCATGGAAGGGTTGTTTATGACTATGAGGTCAAAAAGAGTGGTAAAAGGAACAATAAAGGAGCTAGCATGCTGAAATGATCAGATTGAAATAATTAAAGTTGTAACTCAAACATGCTTAACTCTATGCATAGCATAATCAAAGTGGGATTTTATGGATAATAATTCACCTTGAGATGTTACCTTTATTATTATAGCATGATGGTACCATAGCACCTCATGGCAAATGGTTTCTTCTCTCTGGATCAGCATCCTTGTTCATGAATAGCTTGTCTCATATGTTCCTCTTCTTCTTTATCCTTTTGTCAAGTCACCTTTCGTTATTATTCAGATCTTCTTGCTTTTCTCATTTATTCCTGCAACGTTAATAGACAACACATACCCGAAGGAATATACAAGTAATAACAAGGGTAGTGTATCAAGCTAGAGGTTGCTTTTTATGCTATGTAAAAGTTTTGTTGATTAATGAGCATAGACTACCACTACTTTTTTCTTAAAGGATTGATTTTATCTTGTATCTCAAGTTTAACCTTTGTTATAGCATTTGCAAAAGCATTTAAACTTGTAGAGATAAAGTAGTAGTAAGTAGAGGATTGCAAACCAATGTGTCGAAGTGACGGGAACATGGAAGGCGGAGCACATCAAGATCATCTCATTGGAGTTAGTCTTCCTCCCCAAGCTTGAGCCTTTACGTCTCTCGACATTTAAAGTCAAGTGTGAAGTTTTGAAACATCCCTCGTAATGTTGTAACGCCTATGTCCTCGAACATTGTCCATCCTTCATTCTTTCTCATATCCTGTAATGATTAGTGACCAAAAATACCCGAAGGGAACTAGTCCTAGGAACATATTATATATAAAAAAATATTTATGAGCCTTCATGTGCTCACACTTTTTTAATTATTTTCCCCTATTATATAGCTGGACCTTCATGTGTCCATATTTTTTTATAACCTTAGATGAAAAATTAGTATAGAAATAAATATAAGATAAATACGACTTACCCGTCTTTTGACATTTGTAGCTTATTGCTCCGTCCATCCACTTCTATGAGTGAGTGCGTTTATTATAAATCCTTTTATTGTGGCACTCTTCTCATGAAGTGATGTCTTGGTAGGTTCATACGAAACCATGAACGGTTGCAACATAGCTTCCTTCAGTTCTTCCTTGAGGAATGAGCTAGGTCCTCTATTGCATAAAGTCACTGGAGCTCATCATATGTCATGCTTCATCACTTATTTGAATTCATCTCTTGACTTCCCGAATTGAATTTCGAGTTCTTCCGCGCAGGGTTAGTCTAACAAAATATCCCAACATCTATTATAGCATACTATCGGCTCAAAAATCAACCTAGACACCACGTCTAATTTGAATTAAGAGGGCATCTTAACCTAAGCATACACTTAGTTTAAAAGGCCTATGAAAATATCAACATTCCTAAACTAGGCACCATGCTTCATTTAAGGAATGTATGAAGATATTCCAAACCATAGCATACTAAAAGCGCATACAAAAGGTAGCATTAAGGCACAAAAGAGATTTACTCAAACAGAAATGTGAAAGCATAATTAATTGTTTAGCAACATGAGCATATTATAAAAGTAAAAGCAACCAAGTTATTGTAGCAACATGGCAAGAGATATTTCTAAGCATGCAGTTCAATGTTGCATAATAATTGGTTAGACATACCTTATATTGTCATCCTGCAATCTTTTTTGCTCCAAACCTGGAATGGTTAGTGACAAAAATACCCGAAGGAATATTCTATATGACAGGTAAAGATGTGAAATCATATTATCAAGCGATCTCTAATTTCAACCAACTAGATAAGCAATGATAAACACAAGTATCTACAACCATCCCTTCCGAATTTTGGAAACAGCTAGCATGAGGGGTTGCGGATGTCATAAATGGCAAGATTAGAGAGAACAAAAGATGTAGGAGTTTGCTCAAATGAGCATGGGTTTGAAGAAGTGTTCATGAAGTAGCTTCCCGCTCATCGAGGTTCTCATCCATTGACATTGTTCTTCTTGGTCTTCCCTAGGTCCTTCATGGTTTCTATGATTGGGAGTTCTAGGATCATTGGAAGACTCACGAAAGAGATCATAAGAGGATTCATTGGGGGTCAAGGATGGGATTAAGGATAGGTTATCTAATTTGAACATGGAAGGAGAGAAAGACAGAATGGCTTCTAAGCTTTGTTCTCCTTCTATGGCATTAGACATACCATGCTTGAGCTCCCCAAGGTCTTATATAAGGATACTTTCTAAGAGACTCTTCCTTAAGAAAATTTAGATTGTAGATGCTCAGAGGTCTCTTATGAAGCCATAAGTTTTAGTTACTTCCCAAAAGCTATAAAAGCAGGAACTTTAAGTGTAGATGATGCTTTTGGGATTGATAGCCAGGTCTTGGGATTGGAATGATTCTAATTGGCTATCAAAAACTTCCTCTTTTTGTCGGAGAATGATTCCTTCCCTTGGGTGGTCATAAAGAATGCTAATGTGAGGTCTTCACCCATTAATAAAGTCAAGGATAAACCTTGCTTTACTAAGAGAAAAGGAGAGAAAAGTTTCTCCATAGGCTGCATAAAATGTACAACCTTCCTAAGAAAAGATTCACTACCCTCTTGCAAAGGATATGATCCAAAGATTCACTACCCTCTTGCAAAGGATATGATCCGGTTGCTGAGGTTAACTACAGCTTCCTAGAAGTGTTGATTAATAAAGATAATCAACCGTAGGCACAGCTCATGACCTAATACTAAGATGGGCTTTAAAGATTCTAATGGGCCAAAGCTAATGCTTAACGGTGCAGCACATAAAATAATAAAGTTCATGGCAAATAAAAGGTAAAGGCAATAGAAACTAAAAACTAAAAGATAAATAAAAGGTAAAAGGTAAAAGTATAATACAAGACTAAGTTAGACTCTTTCATTACTATCTAGCAAAACTACCGTTCCCCGACAACGGCTTTAAATGCTTGTTGGTATTAATTATATGCACACAATAAAGATAAAGATATCCGCATAGCGCCGAGATAGTAATACGTTGTAGCACTTCACCAAAAGATAAACTCGGTTTTAATATCGAACCCAAAGGAACAGTAGGTGAATATAACTAAGATCTAATTTAACCCAAACTTCACAATCAAGGTACTTAAGAAACTAGCGAGATAAAGGAGATTCCTCAAGCAAATCTAATTCAAACACTCATAAGCGTTGTTTCATATTGTTCTATCTAGGGCGCTAATTCTTAATAGGGTAAGGCAAAATTACTCTACTAAGAACAGACAAAGTCTAACGTTTCTTCTTGGTGGGAAGTGGGCTACAGAGGATTCAATAAAGCTATAAAGTCACCTTTATGATACTACCACTGATTCCCTACCAAGCAAGTGTCATTCACAAATAACCCTAGTCTAAGCACCATGCTCACACTAGAAATTACTCCCTTAATCAAGTAATGACCAAGATTAAAGTACTCAAAAGAGAGTTGCAAACAAGGAGAACAATATAAACCAAAGCTTACTTTAATAAGAAGTTGCCTCACTAGAGAATCTCAGGAGCAAGTTCCTCTCGTGAAGAACTTGATCCCCTTGAGAATATACACGAGAGAAGATCCGACAAAAGCCGGAGCTCCTCTAATCTACTCATTACTAGATCTAAACTATTTCTAATCATAGACTAATTCTAAGAATTAGTTTAATCTTGATTGCTAATCATATCCTTGGTAGCTAATTGGAATTGCTCTGTGGCTCTGACATGAGGATAATGACCTAGGGTTTCGGGGGTAGCCCCGCCCCTTCTTTATTGCCCCATAGGATGAATCTCAGCCCTCGGATCAAACCGACTTGATTGGACGGACTAGATTGAATCTCAAGGTCGGTGGTGGGAAGCTTCCGGAAAGCCGGGCTCGTGGGCCCATAGCCAGTGCCGCCGCCCGAGGTGGTGCCGCCGGCCCCACTTGGTGACAATTGGGTCCCGGCCTTTGCGAGCTGTCTTCTCTTCTCAATTACACCCCGGAATTTACTCCAATCGCCTTGTTTTGGTCCTTTTCTTCCGTTTCTCTATTTTCACTCTTTTCGGCTCTTGTTCCGCTGTTTTTCGGAGTTCTCTGCAAAAACTTAGTGTGCACCAAAACTCGTGGAAATCATTAGTAATAATAATATTTTAGTAGCATTCATTCCATGTTTGATAGCTTTCCATATATATAAAAGTGGTCAATAACTACCGTCAACAATAACACTAACTTCGCCCTTGGAAAATGGTTTTCAAATTGCTAACACTCGTGCTATGAAGATGTACATCTATGGTGTTGGCACATCGGACACTGTTCATTGCATCTAGAGGCACTTGTTCATTGCATCTAAAGGCACTTGTTCTTCGGAGGAGCTGCGGGATTCTTGTTTGTCTTGGGAATTTGCTTGGTTCCCTAGCGGCTTTGGAGTTGTGGTGGTGTTGAGCTCGATTGGTGATTGTTTGAGGCCACACCGGTGGATTTGTGAGGGGTCTTGAGCCTTCCCCACGGAAGATCGTGAAAGGCTACTCTAGTGGATTGCTCGTGGCTTGTGGATCCCCATCTTGTGTTGGTTGTGTGGCACTCCCTCAGCGGGTTTGGCTTTGTAACGCCATTTGCGTGAAATCATCAAGTGGGTGAATCGCTACAACGAGGACTAGTTTCTTGGCAAGCAAGTGAACCTCGGGATAAATCATTGTGTCAATCTGATTTGACTTCTTGGTATTCATATTATGATTGACATTGTGATTGATTGGTTCAACCTCTACTCTACACCGGTGGAATATAAAAAGATCTTTCACTACTCTTGTTTTACCTTTCATTTATTTATCTTGAGTAGTAATAGCTCTCCTTGCTAGTTAGCTCTCTAGTTTGTGTAGTGTGTTTCACCTGGGAGTAACTTTGTGACTTAGCTTGTGTGCTATCTAGAGATCATAGTATACCATAGAAACTCTTGTGTAGTGGCTTGCATAGATAGCTAGAAGCATCGCTTTATTTGCTACGCCATCTTATTGTCTAACCACCTTGCTTAAGTGTTGTTGTAGAAATTGTTATAGGCTATTCACCCCCCTCTAGCTATCTAGGACCTTTCAAGTGGTATCAGAGGTAGACACCGTTTTTGAAGGGCTTAACAACCTACGGTGATAAAATGGCGTTGACAATGCATATCAACAACACCAAGAAAGCACCTCCCTTCGATGGCACCAATTATGCTTATTGGAAGATAAAGATGACCGCACATCTCAAGTCAATCAATAGAGAAGTGTGGAAAGCTACCGAGAAAAAGTTTGAGGTGGCAAATCCGGAAGCACCAACACCGGTTGAAGAAACGAAGCTTCAAGCCAATGATATTGCCGTGAGTGCTTTCCATGAAGCATTCAATGACAAGGTGTTTGAGCAAGTCAAGTCTCTAGTGATTGCTCATGATATTTGGAAGAAGCTTGAGGAAGCATATGAGGGCACCGAAGGAGTAAAGGCCACCAAAGCCTACATCTTGCTTGAGAAGTTCAATAGCTTCAAGATGGAAGAAGATGAGAGTGTCCCGGAAATGTTTCATAGGATGCAAGTGTTGGTCAATGATCTCAATGCACTTGGGGAGGAGGTCAAGGACAAGACCTTCAACATGAAGTTATTGAGATGCTTACCGGAGAGGTTTGGTATGTTGGTCACCGTTCTCATAAGGACCACCTTGAAGGACTTAACACCAAACCAATTGCTTGATGAGGTGATGACCGATGACTCCTATAGAGATGATAGCAAGAAGATTGAGTTGATCAACAAAAACAAGAAGAAGGACAAGGATGATGAGAAGAAAGATGAGAAGAAGAGTGTGGCATTCAAGGCCACTACATCATCCAAGGGCAAATCCAAGAAGGAAGAATCAAGTGAAGAAGAAGAAGAAAGTAGCTCTTATGGTGGAAGTGATGATGAGGAGGATAAGAAGATGGCTCTCTTTGTTAGGAGATTTGGCCAATTCATGAAGAAGAAGGGTTACACCGCAAGGAGAAAGAAGCACTCATCCAAGAAGCATGATGAGAACATGAAGTGCTTTAGGTGCCTTGGCAAGGATCATCTCATTGCTAAGTGCCCCTATGATAGTGATGATGAGGATGCTATCTCTAAGGCAAGAAAGAAGAACAAGAAGAAGAATGAGAAGGATGACACTTCTCACAAGAAGAAGAAGAATGAATGAATCTCATGTTGCTACATGGGATAGTGCTGCTTCATCAAGTGATGAAGAAGATGACAAGAAGAGCAAGCAGAAGGGATATGCTTGTGCCGCTATACAAGAGAAGATTTCTCTATTTGACACACCTTCTTCATGCTTCATGGCTAAGGCCAATAAGGTACAATATATCACTAAGAATGATGATGCTAGTGATAGTGATAGTGACGTAGAAGAAGAGCATGCCCTTGAGGAGTTGCATGTTATGCTTGAGGATTGCACATCATGTTACAAGGAAAGTAGAAAGGAATGCAAGGGCTTGCGTAAGGAGAGAAACACCCTTAAGCAAGAACTTGATGAGCTTCGGGCATCTTATGAGCGTCTAATGGTAGACCATAAGAAGCTTGAGAAGTCTCACTCCAAGCTTGAAGAAGCTCATTCCTCTCTAATTAAAGAGAAAGAAAGCATGAGCATGCATGTGGCTAAGGTTGATACTTGCAATGCTAGCATATCTTGTGATATACTTGTTGAGCCTTTGCCTACTCCTACTTGTGTTGCTTCTTCTAGTTCTTCATCTAGCACATCTACTTCTAGTGATGTAACTTGTGATGCCATGATCTTGAATGAGAATGCTAATTTGAAGAAGGAAGTAAAAGAGCTCAATCACACCTTAGCTAAGGCTTATGGTGGTGAGGACCGCTTGCTTATGTGCTTGGGTAGCCAAAGAGCATCTCTCTACAAAGAGGATTGGGCTACAACCCCAAGAAAGGCAAGGCCGCCTTTGTTTCTCACAAGACTAGTTTTGTGAAGAACAATGGTAGTTATTGCAAAGCTTGCAAGCAAGTTGGTCATGTAGAGCAAAAGTGCATGAACAAGAAAAATGCTAATGTTTCCTCCCTTAAGCTTGATAACTTTTATATGCTTGTTAAGGGAAATAATGGTGTTCATGTTAAGTTCATTGGTGCACCATGGATGGGCTCAAGGAAGAAAGCCATTTGGGTACCAAAGAGCTTGGTCACTAACCTTGAAGGACCCAAGCAAGTTTGGGTACCTAAGAAACATTGATCTCTCATTTGTAGGTCAATTATAGAGCTGGAGGAAAGCATTGGATTCTTGATAGTGGGTGCACTCAACACATGACCGGGGATTCTTGTATGTTCAAATCAATTAGCACAAAAGGCATTGATGAGTATTATTCTATCACTTTTGGCAATGACAAGAAAGGCAAGGTCAAGGGACTTGGAAAGATTACAATCACACAAGAAAAGAGCATATCAAAAGTGTTGCTAGTTGACAATCTTGATTACAATCTCTTGTCGGTTTCTCAACTTTGTGATCTTGGCTATAAATGCATATTCTCTAGTCAAGAAGTTGAAGTGGTTAGTGTTGATGGTACAAATTTGATCTTCAAGGGATTTAGATATGGTGATCTCTATTTGGTTGATTTCAACTCTAGTGAAGCCAAATTGATAACTTGTTTGCTCTCAAAGTCTAGCATGGGTTGGTTGTGGCATAGAAGGCTTGGTCATGTTGGAATGAAGCAATTGAACAAGTTAGTGAAGCATGACTTGGTTAGAGGCTTGAATGATGTCACTTTTGAGAAGGACAAACCTTGTAGCTCATGTCAAGCCGGCAAACAACATGGCAATGCACACCCTTCAAAGAGCTCAATGAGTACAAGCAAAGCATTTGAGTTATTGCACAGGGACTTTATTTGGGCCAACAACATATACTAGCATTGGTGGAAACAAGTATGGTTTTGTGATTGTGGATGACTACACTAGATACACATGGGTGTTCTTTATTCATGACAAGAGTGATGTATTTGAGCTATTCAAATCCTTTGTCAAGAGATGTCGAAATGAGTTTGAAGCATCCATCAAGAAGATTAGAAGTGACAATGGGAGTGAGTTCAAGAACACAAGAATTGAAGAGTTGTGTGATGATCTAGGAATTGGGCATCAATTTTCACCAACTTACACTCCTCAATCCAATGGTGTAGTTGAAAGGAAGAATAAAACATTGATTGAAATGGCAAGATCTATGCTTAGTGAGTACAATGTTAGCCATTCCTTTTGGGCTGAAGCAATCAACACGGCTTGCTATTATAGCAACCGCCTCTATTGCCATGGAATGCTTGGAAAGACACCATATGAGTTGTTGAATGGAAGGAAGCCCAACATTGGTTACTTCAGAGTGTTTGGTTGCAAATGCTACATTCTCAAGAAAGGCACTAGATTGGGGAAGTTTGACAAAAAATGTGATGAAGGATTCCTACTTGGATATTCAACAGCAAGGCCTATAGAGTGTGGAACTTGGGTAGTGGTCAACTTGAAGAAGTTCATGATGTAGAATTTGATGAAACCCAAGGCTCTCAATGTGAAGTTAAAAATCATGATGATGTGAGAGGCTCTAACTTGGAAAGTGCTATGAGGAACATAGACATTGGGGACATTAGACCAAGACAAGTTGAAGATGATGATGATGCTCCAATACTCAACAATAGTGTGGAGATTAATACAAATGAGGCCATCACTAGTGGTTCGAAAGATGAAGATCAACAAGCTAGTACACTATCTCATCCAAGTCATCAAGTTCAAGTGATGCAACCTTCAAACATAGCAAGAGATCATCCTCTAGATCAAATTGTTGGAGACATCAATAGTGGAGTTATAACTAGAGGAAGATTAGCTTCTTTTTGTGCACATCATGCCTTTGTGTCACAAGAAGAACCAAAGTCAATTGAGAAAGCTTTGGAGAAGGAAGATTGGATAAATGCCATGCATGAAGAGTTGAACAATTTCAAGAGAAATGAAGTTTGGGAACTTGTTGAGAGGCCAAAGAACTATAATGTGATTGGAACCAAATGGGTCTTCAAGAACAAGCAAGATCAAGATGGAATTGTTGTGAGGAACAAAGCAAGACTTGTAGCTCAAGGTTACACATAAGTTGAGGGTCTTGACTTTGGGGAAACATATGCTCCGGTTGCTAGATTGGAGTCAATTAGAATCTTGTTAGCTTATGCATGTGCTCATGATATCAAGCTATATCAAATGGATGTGAAGAGTGCATTCTTGAAAGGATTCATTAATGAGTTGGTCTATGTAGAACAACCTCCCGGTTTTGAAGATGAAAAGAAGCCCAACCATGTGTACAAGTTAAGGAAGGCTTTGTATGGATTGAAACAAGCAGCTAGAGCATGGTATGAGAGGTTGAGAGATTTTCTCCTCTCCAAAGGGTTCAAGATGGGAAAGGTTGACACCACTCTCTTCACCAAGAAGATTGGAGATGACTTGTTTGTGTTGCAAATATATGTTGATGATATCATATTTGGCTCAACCAATCAAGAATTTTGTGAGGAGTTTGCAAAGATGATGGCAAAAGAGTTTGAAATGTCTATACTTGGAGAGCTCACATACTTCCTTGCACTTCAAGTTAAGCAATTGAAGAATGGCACATTTGTTAGTCAAGGCAAGTACATCAAGGACATGATCAAGAAGTTTGGCTTGGAAGATGCTAAATCCAATGTCAACCCCAATGGCCACTAATGAAAGCTTGGACAAGGATGAAGGAAGCAACATGGTTGATCAAAAGCAATATCGGTCTATGATTGGAAGCTTACTCTATGTCACCGCTTCTAGACCGGATGTGGCTTTTAGTGTGAGTATGTGTGCAAGATATCAATCCTCTCTTAGAGAGAGTCACCTCAAAGCAACAAAGAGAATCTTGAGGTATTTGAAAGGCACACAAAATGTTAGACTTTGGTATCTAAAGGGATCCAAATTTGAGCTTAGTGGATATTCGGATTCCGATTATGGAGGATGCAAAATCAATAGAATGAGTACAAGTGGAACATGTCAATTCCTTGGAAGATCACTTGTCTCTTGGTCTTCAAAGAAACAAAATAGTGTTGCTCTCTCTACCGCCGAAGCCGAATATATTAGTACGGGGAGTTGTTGCACATAATTGCTTTGGATGAGATCTACCTTGAGAGATTTTGGATTCAAATTCAACAAAGTACCTTTGTTTTGTGATAATGAAAGTGCAATCAAGATGACACAAAACCCGATGCAACATCCAAGAACAAAGCACATTGACATTAGACATCACTTCATTAGAGACCATCAACAAAAGGGTGATATTTGCATCAAGGGAATTGGCACCGAAGATCAATTAGCCGATATATTCACCAAGCCACTTGATGAGAAGAGGTTTTGCATGCTAAAGGGAGAATTGAACATACTTGATTTCTCCAACATGAGTTGATGCACCCCCACACATATATGATATGCTTCTCCTTCGTCAAAGCAAGGTAAAAGTTGTTTGACATGACATTCATACTATGCTAAGGACTTGTTTAGTGCATCTAGTCATCATTCATCTTATAGGCTCATTCATGTAAAATCAAATATTTCAATGTATGTGTGGCACCACTATTGTTTTCTATGCTAATATGATCTAGTGGTGGCATATGACATGTTTGTGGGCTTGCAATCCTAGTGTTCAAATCCTAGAAAATGACCTCATGTTGTGTAATTTAACATGGTCAAGATAACCCTTATTTCTATGAGGTGTGACGAAGCTTGTCCTTGGTTCAAACCTAATTACATAATAAGGCAAGTGTTCTAGATTGAACCACTTTATGACCATCATCGATTGACTTGATTTCTCTCTATTTACACCTTTTTGGTGATTGTTGACAAAGGGGGAGAAATAAGTCACAAAGATGAATGGAAAATAGGTCAATTTTTTGTGGCATTTGAATGTGCATTGATCACACAAAAATAGCATTGCAATTTAAAAGCTCATAGACCCATTTGTGGCATTTAGATGTGCATGATCATGATGAAATATTGCATTGCAATTTCAAATTCAATATACATGATTGATTGGTGTATGCTAGAAATATAGACTTTGAATGGTGAAATGATTTACTAGCATGCATAGGATGTATCTAGACATTGCTCACATATTATGCCTATAATGTTAATCTTATGGGGTATGTTGAGTTTTTGATGAATGTCTAGCTACAAGAGTGCTAAGGATGGTATATATCGACACTCCGATTGGTATCACGCTTCAAAGGTCCATTCTATATACCTTAGCACCTCTTTGGTAATATTGTCTCTCCCAAATTTTTCTATCCATACATATGTGCTAAAATTGAACCAAACACAAGGAAGCACATATGTAGGGGGAGCCACTATTACCAAAACCGAACCTTGAAATGTTTGTCCAACCTTGATTCAAGACCAAAATGCTTTGGACAAGCAATTCACGTTCAAATTGAATTTATTTCATATCTTTGTGAAGGTTGTCACCAATTACCAGAAAGGGGGAGATTGAAATCTCATGTTTGGTTTTGGCAATTGATGCAACCTCTTTATGCTAATCCTCTACTCTAAGTGTGCTTATGAGACAGGATAGCATGGATGGTATGGAGCTACATGATCATGAACATGGACTATGGTGATGGACATGATGGATCATCAAGCTCGCTCGTTGGAAAAGCAAAGACCCAGAGATCAAGGCAAATCTATACTTGATAGGTCTTTGACTTTTGGTGATCAAGACACTATAGAGAGTGTGATCACATTTTGGATAGATAGCCGACTATCAAGAGGGAAAACCACGGCTAATCCGAATTTGAAGTGCCTCTAGGTTCATTGTGACTTGCATATGTTTTAGAATCTAGTGCACTAACTTCACCCTTGGAAAATGGTTTTCAAATTCCTAACACTCATGGAGATGTACTATGGACAAGAAAACTTGGATTGAAGAGAAGGCGACGACGACACGGCGAATTCGTCGCATCGGACCAAAGCCCGATAGGCAACTCACGTCGCCCATCATGGCCGCATCAACGTCCGAGGAGTTGTCGAACACCAACTGCTTTGGTGTGACCGATCCCCCTAGTCTAGTCACCACCGAGGGCGAGTTTGGGCGAAGGTGACCAAAAAGGATAACTATTTAGACATATTCTTCAAATGTATGAATATTTTCTCGAAAATCAAATACGATCCGAAAGTATTTCAATATCGGATACAAATACAAATATAAGATGGCATTATCTGTTGGAATTGGATATCCAGATAGCTAGTTCAGACATTATATTCGGGTAATTCTTTGGGATATCGATCCATTAGAGTCGACTGTAAGCCCAAGATAAATTTTAGCCCAAAAATATAAGTGAAGTGTAATTGGTTAGTATTTCTAAAGTATGGAAGTTTGGGTTAACTAAGTTCAAATTTAACTTCATTAAATTATTTAGATAAGCTCAAAGTAAACTTATAAAATGCAAATGATCACTTAATGCGATTATTTTAAAAAAAAAAAATTGAGAATAGTTTGAGCTATTTGACAAAAACATAAATATGCACTCTTGCTCTTAATATGAGAAAATTTATACCTTTGACATTTTATTAAAATGTGTTGAATTGAAGGATTAAAAATATGTGACATATGTAGTCATTGCCTTTTACTTAATATCCGGAAAAATATTTGTGACCGACGCTGTCCAGAACTTCAGATCCAACTTGTTTAGTATTCAAGGCACATTTATTATTAATTATTGTAACCGAAACAAATCCGCATTGATCTGTATTTGTATCTGACATTATCTGTATTCACATACTCCCTCCGTATAGAAAAAAAGAAGACGTTTTGGGCAAAGTTTGGGTTAAACGTTGGGAATATAAATCATGAATAACTTTTAAGTCGTTGAGTTTGGAAATGTGAAAATCATATCAATAGATTTGTCTTAAAAATTAATTTCATAAAAATATACATATATAACTTTCCATAAATATTTTTATAAAAAATAGAAGTCAAAGTTGTGCTTTGTAGACCGTGTCGCTATCCAAAACGTCTTCTTTTTTTTTCCTTAAGGGGGAGTATGTATTCATATTCAACATTGTCGTTCTTACCGTCGCTCTAAGTGGCGGAAACGTAAATCCCACTTAGCCAATAAACGGAAAATTGTGTCTATTTACATTTTATTTGCTTGGTCATTTTTCAAAAACAAAATATAATTATATATATAGAGAGAAAAAAATCCCGAGTGGACAGTAGGACCCACTCATCGCACATTGTGAGATGGCCGCTGGGTCTAGTACAACTGGGCCACAGTCAGCGCACTACCCGGCAGCAGAGCCAGCAAGATCACGACGGGCAATATGCCAACGCCCAAGCCCAACGCGCCATCATCAGGCATCATAAATAGGACTCTCCACTTATAGTAATACTATGTTTAGAAAAAGACCGTCCACTGATGCGTGGTGCCAATATCATAAACATTGATGCGTCATCATGCGTGGTGCTGCACTCGTCCAACTATCGTCACCTGTCTTGTCAAAAAAAAAAATAATAACGTCACCTAGTGCGTGATTGGTTAGGCGCATTTGGTTTAATCAGAACCATGAGAGGAAGCACACAGATATTTGGTAGGCAGTAGGCTGAATGAGTCTGGCTGCGACGGTGCCATGGCAAAGACAAAAGTTTCCACTAGCACTAGTTGTCCGTCCAACACATTGCATTGTTTATTCGGCCTCATTTGGTAGGGGCTTCGGCTCCTCGGTAGAGCTCTATCAAATTGTCTAGTAAAAAGCTGTTTGGAGCTATTTTGGAGAAGGCTCCAGCTTCTCTAAGGCTTCGTTCGGTTTCGCCGGATTGGCCCGTTTCAGGTCCGGTTCCACCTGAATTGATGTGGCCCGTTTTCGATCCGGTGTGGCCTGAAATGTGCGTTCGTTTCGGCCCGGCCTGGAATCAAACGGCCCGGAACCAAAACGTCATCCCTTTTCCTTCTATCCACGGCACGGAAAGGAACCGGGCCTCCTACCCTCGGAACGGAACCGGGCGACAATGCGGGCGAGGCGAGCACGCGCGGCGGCTTGAGGTGAGGCGACCGCCCGGCGGCGCGAGGCGGCCGCGGGATACGCGAGGCAATGGCGACGGCGGCGCTTCTTTGTCCTTCTCCCGGTTAGTCACCTCACATCCTCCCCTTTGTCCTCTCTCCCTCCTAGGGTTCTTGGATCCTCCCCTAGTGCCGGTTCTTGGATCCCCTTCCTCTTCTCCTCATTCGTTTTCTTGCTAGGGTTGGAGTAGACACGGCGATAGCCACGGCCGTGGCTCGAGGTGGTGCGTATCTCCTCCTCCTCCTCGCCTTTTTGCAGCACGATCTTTGTGTTTTTACTCGCGATGAATCAATACCAGATCCTTTCGGTAGGTTATATGCCCCTCCGATTTGTGTTGGGGGCTAGTGGTACTAGTAGCTGTAATTCAACCCCAATTTTTTAGGTGTTCAACTGATCCCCACTATACCGTTCGTTGGTAATCCCTAGCTTGCTTGCTTTGGTAATGGTTTGACTTCTAAAAATAGATTACGGCTTTTCGAGTAATATTTGCACGGCGTCGGCTTGACCTTGATGCTTGCACCGGTGGTCCAACACATCTCCTTGCACTTTGCAAGTCCTGTTTGGTAAAGTTAGAGCATCTCCAACAGTTTTGCATTCAGGTTTTGCATTCTTGAAATTTGCCAAATACTGAGGGAAAAAGTGGTCTCCAACAGTTTGCATTCAGCTTTTGCATTTTGGGCAACTTGGCATTTGGGAGGTGAAGTTTTGCATATATGCGAGTCCGCGTGCGACTTGGCAAACTTCGTCCGTGGGCCTCTCACGCTGTTTTCCCGCGCCACAGGGACTCCTTCCCGCGGCATATATTGTTCCCGCGCTGCACTAGGACTCCTTCCGCGCCGCCGTCTTCTATCGCGACACCATCGTGGTGTTGGCTACGACCTGGAACCGGCGACGGAGATCAAGCACGAGGTGTTGGCGACTTCCAGCGATGCCAGCGGCGGCGGAAATTAGCGGGAACCGGCGGAGATCGATCTCGAGGGCATCGAGGCGGTGGCGCGCGGATCGCGCGTGAAGAAAAAGACGCGTGAAGAAAAAGACCGAGAGAATACCGCGGGAGAGAAATTTTCGCGGACAAGGCGAGTTGACGTGGGTCCACAATTTGGTAAATGCAAGTCAAAAATGCAAAACTCTTGGAGATGGCTTGTTTTCCTACTTGGCATTTCGTTTTGGGAGTTGGCAAACTACAACAAATGGCAAAGAAAAAATGCAAAACTGTTGGAGATGCTCTTATGTTTGGTTGATTACATCATGTTGCATGTAGTCACCTCCATGTTCTAGAAGAGGTATGGCAGGTCAGAGATTCATTTTTGTGTGCCTGATAGCTTGTGCAAATCTGCATTGCCTAATATGACCAAATCTGGCCTTTGCTTCTTTGTGCTACATTATCGGAAAGGTTAGATTAGTTTCCTTGCTCTGTTCTTACTAGTTGTAAATTTAGATTTCTTAGTGTGTTGCCCTTTTGTGAATTTAGATTTCTTAGTGTGTTACCCTTTTGTCAACAGTTGAAAGGTCCTAAATGGCTAGAGGGGGGGGTGAATAGCCTAATAAAAATTTCTACAACAACACTAAGACAAGTTGGTTAGACAAAAAAAGACATTTAAGAAGCAGAGCGAATTTAGCGGAGCTTCAACTAGCTATGCAAGCCACCTATCAATTCTAGCAATTCTAGTATCTCTAATTACACACAATGGCTATGTCACTAAGAAACTCCTAGGTGATCAAGATACACTAAGCAATTCTAACACTAGGAGCCAAACAAACAAGATAAGCTAAGTAAAGCGGGGATGAGCTAGAATACAATACCACCAAGTAGAGAAGGGGTTTAAGCCAATCACTGATGTCAATAAGAAATCTCCAACGAGCAAATCACACTTGACACGATGATTTTTTCCCGAGGTTCACGTGCTTGCCGGCACGCTAGTCCCGTTGTGGCGATACACCCACTTGATAATTCGCAAGCAAATGGCGGTGCCAAATCCCTCGGAGGGAGCCCGCTAGAATCACTCACAAGATGGGGATCCACAAGCCACGAGCAATCCACTAACGATGCCTTTCGCGAATCTCCCGCGGGGAAGGCTCAAGACCCCTCACAAATCCACCGGTGTGGCCTCGAACAATCGCCGATCGAGCTCAACACCACCACCAACTCAAGCCGCTAGGGAACCGAGCAAATTCCCAAGAGAAACAAGAATCCCACAGCTCCTCCGAAGAACAAGTGCCTCTAGATGCAATGATCAAGCAATATGCACTTGAATCTCACTCAATCTCACCAAGAATCGAAGTTAGGCAAGAGAGATCGGTGGAGGGGAGTTTTCTCACTCAAGAGGATGTTAGAATGATCAAATGTGCAAGAGAGATCCCAATGGACCGGCCACACCTCTATTTATAAGCCCCCCAAAGAGATAGAGCCGTTGGGGGGCGAAAACCATCTTCTGCGCGTGCGCCGGATGTGCCAAAGTCCTGCGCCAGACTGTAACACCCGGCCCAATAAGGATGTGGCCCAGTAGGGGCCTATGAGTGCAGAGTGCACATGTTTAGTACCACCTTGCTAGTTTAGCAAGGGTGGAATAACTTATAAGCCTTTGCCATCCGGCCATATCACCTTCGGGTTAACCCTTTTACACGAAGCGAGGGCGAAAAGTGTAAGCAAGGTGCTATGTGTACGCCGCGTGCGTGCCCCTCGGAAGGGGCTGTGCGGTGCGGCTTTGGAGGGCGGGGTGTTACAAGTGGTATCAAAGCCGACCTTCACGGCCACGGGCGCGCGCGGAGGCGGCACCGCACGGACATGGAGGTTCATTGCGTGTGTAGGCTCTGCGGGTGCACGGCATGGCACATGTGCCGGCCCCGGGCGCACGATCGCGTGTGCCAAGAGGGGAGGTCCTGGTTAAGTTGGCGCTCGGCGAGGGCGTCGAGTCCTTTGAGGGGGTGTATGTAACACCCGGCCCAATAAGGATGTGGCCCGGTAGGGGGCCTATGAGTGCAGAGTGCACACGTTTAGTACCACCTTGCTAGTTTAGCAAGGGTGGAGCCAACTTATAAGCCTTTGCCATCCGGCCATATCACCTTTCGGTTAACCCTTTTACACGGCGAGGGCGAAAAGTGTAAGCGAGGGTGCTATGTGTACGGCGTGCACGCCCCTCGGAAGGGTTGTGCGGTGCGGCTTTGGAGGGTGGGGTGTCACAAGTGGTATCGAGCCGACCTTCGCGGCCATGGAGGCTCGTCTTGCCAGAGGCGCGGACATGGAGGTTCATTGCGCGTGTAGGCTCAAGAGTGCACGGCATGGCACATGTGCCGGCCACAGGCGCACGGTCGCGTGTGCCAAGAGGGAGGTCCTGGTTAAGTTGGCGCTCGACGAGGGACGTCGAGTCCTTTGAGGGGGTGTATGTAACACCGGCCCAATTTGGATGTGGCCCGGTAGGGGCCTATGAGTCTGAGAGTGCACATGTTTAGTACCACCTTCTTGGTTAAGCAAGGGTGGAATAACTTATAAGCCTTTGCCTTCCAGGCCATATCACCTTCGGGTTAACCCTTTTACGAAGCGAGGGGCGAAAAGTGTAAGCAAGGTGCTATGTGTGCGGCGTGCGCGCCCCTCGGAAGGGCCAGCGGTGCGGCTTTGGAGGGCGGGGTGTCACACGGGCGGCGTCCGGCGCCTTGTAGTCTTCAAACGCCCGTCGCGCGTCCGGCGCTCCCACCGGGCGTCGGCGCCATGCTACGTCCGGCCCGTCGGTAGCGATGTCTTTGCGCGGACCTCTGGGACCGCGTCCGGCGCTGCCGGGACGCATCAGTCCAGCGTCCGACGCCAAACGAGAAGCGCGGCTAGCCGACCTTCAGCGAATGCGGACGCTAAGGGTCCAAACCCTAGCATCCGACGCAAGAGCTCGGACGCGCCAAGCCCGCGTCCGGCGCAGCTTTCTTCACGAAAATTTTGTCGTGTCGTCGTCGCCTTTGCTTCAACCCAAGTTTCGCCACTTGCCTCATGTTGCCAACACGTCAAAGTACATCTCTATAGCACGTGTGTTAGCAATTCGCAAACCATTTCCAAGGGCGAAGTTAGTGCGCTAGATTCTAATGCATATGCAAGTCACAATGAACCTAGAGGCACTTGAAATGCGGATTAGCCATTGAATTCCCCTCTTGATAGTCGGCTATCTATCCAAAATGTGATCACACTCTCTATAGTGTCTTGATCACCAAAAGTCAAAGACCTATCAAGTATACCTTTGCCTTGATCTCTGGGTCTTTGCTTATCCAACGAGCGAGCTTGATGATCCATCATGTCCATCATCATAGTCCATGTTCATGATCATATAGCTCCACTCCATCCATGCTATCCTATCTCATAAGCACACTTAGAGTAGAGGATTAGCATAATAAGGTTGCATCAATTGCCAAAACCAAACATGAGATTTTAATCTCCCCTTTTTGGTAATTGGTGACAATCGTCTAAAAGATATGAAATAAATTCAATTTGAACTTGAATAGCTTGTCCAAAGCATTTTGATCATGAAACAAGGTTGGACAAACATTTCAAGGTTCGGTTTTAGTAATAGTGGCTCCCCCTACGTATGTGCTTCCTTCTGTTTGGTTCAATTTTAGCACATATGTATGGATAGAAAAAAAAATTTGGGAGAGACAATATTACCAGAGAGGTGCTAAGGTATTTAGAATGGACCTTTGAAGCGTGATACCAATCGGAGTGTCGATAAATACCATCCTTAGCACTTCTTGTAACCAGACATTCATCAAAACTCAACATACCCCATGAGATCAACATTATAGGCATAATATGTGAGCAATGTCTAGATACAGCCTATTCATGCTAGTAAATCATTTCACCATTCAAAGTCTATTTTTCTAGCATACACCAATCAACCATGTATATTGGAATTTGAAATAGCAGTGCAACATTTCATCATGATCATGCACATACAAATGCCACAAATAGTCTATGAGCTTGCTCCCCCTATTTGTGTGATCAATTTAAAAATTGACCCCTTTCCATCCATCTTTGTGACTTATTTCTCCCCCTTTGTCAATAATCACCAAAAGGTGTAAATAGAGAGAAATCAAGTCAATCAAATAGATGGTCATAAAGTGGTTCAATCTAGAACACTTGCCTTATCATGTAATTAGGTTTGAACCAAGGACAAGCTTTTTCACACCTCATAGAAACCAGGGTTATCTTGACCATGTTAAATTACACAACATGAGCTCATTTTCTAGGATTTGAACACTAGGATTGCAAGCCCACAAACATGTCATATTCCACCACTAGATCATATAAGCATAAAAAGCAATAGTGGTGCCACACATACATTGAAATATTTGATTTTCCATGAATGAGCCTATATAATGAATTATGGCTAGATGCACTAAAAACAAGTCCTTAGCATAGTATGAATGCCATGTCAAACAACTTTTACCTTGATTTGGCAAAGGAGAAGCATATCGCATATGTGGGGTGCATCAACTCATGTTGGAGAAATCAAGTATGTTCAATTCCCCCTTTAGCATGCAAAACCTCTTCTCATCAAGTGGCATGGTGAATATATCGGCTAATTGATCTTCGGTGCCAATTCCTTTGATACAAATATCACCCTTTTGTTTATGATCTCTAATGAAGTGATGTCTAATGTCAATGTGCTTTGTTCTTGAATGTTATACCGGGTTTTGTGTCATCTTGATTGCACTTTCATTGTCACAAAACAAAGGTACTTTATTGAATTTGAATCCATAATCCCTCAAGATAGATCTCATCCAAAGCAATTGTGTGCAACAACTCCCGCACTAATATATTCGGCCGGCGGTAGAGAACAACACTATTTTGTTTCTTTGAAGACCAAGAGACAAGTGATCTTCCAAGGAATTGACATGTTCCACTTGTACTCATTCTATTGATTTTGCATCCTCCATAATCGGAATCCGAATATCCAATAAGCTCAAATTTGGATCCCTTTGGATACCAAAGTCAAACATTTTGTGTGCCTTTCAAATACCTCAATATTCTCTTAGTTGCTTTGAGGTGACTCTTCCTAGGAGAGAATTGATATGTAGCACACATGCCCACACTAAAAGCTACATCCGGTCTAGAAGCGGTGACATAGAGTAAGCTTCCAATCATAGACCGATATTGCTTTTGATCAACCATGTTACCTCCTTCATCCTTGTCCAAGCTTCCATTAGTGGCCACTGGGGTTGACATTGGTTTTGCATCTTCCAAGCCAAACTTCTTGATCATGTCCTTGATTTACTTGCCTTGACTAACAAGTGTGCCATTCTTCAATTGCTTAACTTGAAGTCCAAGGAAGTATATGAGCTCTCAAGCATAGACATTTCAAACTTCTTTGCCATCAACTTTGCAAACTCTTCACAAAATTTTTGATTGGTTGAGCCAAATATGATATCATCAACATAGATTTGCAACACAAACCAGTCATCTCAATCTTCTTGGTGAAGAGAGTGGTGTCAACCTTTCCCATGTTGAACCCTTTAGAGAGGAGAAAATCTCTCAACCTGTCATACCATGGTCTAGGTGTTTGTTTCAATCCATACAAAGCCTTCCTCAACTTGTACACATGGTTGGGCTTCTTTTCATCTTCAAAACCGGGAGGTTGGTCTACATAGACCAACTCATTGATGAATCCATTTAAGAATGCACTCTTCACATCCATTTGATATACCTTGATATCATGAGCACATGCATAAGCTAACAAGATCCTAATTGACTTCAATCTAGCAACCGGAGCATATGTTTCTCCAAAGTCAAGACCCTCAACTTGTGTATAACCTTAAGCTGTAAGTCTTGCTTTGTTCCTCACAACAATTCCATCTTGATCTTGCTTGTTCTTGAAGACCCATTTGATTCCAATCACATTGTAGTTCTTTGGCCTCTCAACAAGTTCCCAAACTTCATTTCTCTTAAAATTGTTCAACTCTTCATGCATGGCATTTATCCAATCTTCCTTCTCCAAAGCTTTCTCAATAGACTTTGATTCTTCTTGTGACACAAAAGCATGGTGTGCACAAAAGAAGCTAATCTTCCTCTAGTTATGACTGCACTATTGATGTCACCAACAATTTGATCTAGAGGATGATCTCTTGCTATGTTTGAAGGTTGCATCAATTGAACTTGATGACTAGGATGAGATGGTGTACTAGCTTGTTGATCTTCATCATGAGAACCACTAGAGCTTGCTTCATTTGTACCAATCTTCACACTAGTGTTGAGTATTGGAGCATCATCATCATCTTCAACTTGTCTTGGCCTAATGTCCCCAATGTCCATGTTCCTCATAGCACTTTCCAAATTATAGCCTCTTACATCATCATGATTTTCAACTTCATATTGAGAGCCTTGGGTTTCATCAAATTCAACATCATGAACTTCTTCAAGTTGACCACTACCTAAGTTCCTTACTCTATAGGCCTTGCTTGTGGTTGAATATCCAAGTAGAAATCCTTCATCACATTTCTTGTCAAACTTGCCCAATCTTGTGCCTTTCTTGAGAATATAGCATTTGCAACCAAACACTCTAAAGTAACCAATGTTAGGCTTCATTCCATTCAACAACTCATATGGTATCTTTGCAAGCATTCCATGGCAATAGAGGCGGTTGTTATAATAGCAAGCCGTGTTGATTGCTTCGGCCTAAAAAAGAATGCCTAACATTGTACTCACTAAGCATAGATCTTGCCATTTCAATCAACGTTCTATTCTTCCTTTCAACTACACCATTGGATTGAGGAGTGTAGGTTGGTGAGAATTGATGTCCAATTCCTAGATCATCACACAACTCTTCAATTCTTGTGTTCTTGAATTCACTCCCATTGTCACTTGTAATCTTCTTGATGGATGTTTCAAACTCATTTTGACATCTCTTGACAAAGGATTTGAATAACTCAAATACATCACCCTTGTCATGAAGAAAGAACACCCATGTGTATCTAGTGTAGTCATCCACAATCACAAAACCATACTTATTTCCACCAATGCTAGTATATGTTGTTGGCCCAAACAAGTCCATGTGCAATAACTCAAATGCTTTGCTAGTACTCATTGTGCTCTTTGGTGGGTGTGCATTACCATGTTGTTTGCCGGCTTGACATGAGCTACAAGGTTTGTCCTTCTCAAAAGTGACATTATTCAAGCCTCTAACCAAGTCATGCTTCACTAACTTATTCAATTGCTTCATTCCAACATGACCAAGCCTTCTATGCCACAACCAACCCATGCTAGTCTTTGAGAGCAAACAAGTTGTCAATTTGGCTTCACTAGAATTGAAATCAACCAAATAGAGATCACCATGTCTAAATCCCTTGAATATCAAGTTTGTTCCATCAACACTAACCACTTCAACTTCTTGACTAGAGAATATGCATTTGTAGCCAAGATCATAAAGTTGAGAAACCGACAAGAGATTGTAATCAAGACTATCGACTAGCAACACATTTGATATGCTCTTTTCTTGTGTGATTGCAATCTTTCCAAGTCCCTTGACCTTGCCTTTTTGGTCATTACCAAAAGTGATAGAATCATACTCATCAACACCTTTTGTGCTAATAGATTTGAACATACAAGAATCCCCGGTCATGTGTTGAGTGCACCCACTATCAAGAATCCAATGCTTTCCTCCGGCTCTATAATTGACCTACAAATAAGAGATCAATGTTTCTTAGGTACCCAAACTTGCTTGGGTCCTTCAAGGTTAGTGACCAAGCTCTTTGGTACCCAAATGGCTTTCTTCCTTGAGCCCATCCATGGTGCACCAATGAACTTAGCATGAACACCATTCTTTCCCTTAACAAGCATATATGAATTATTAAGCTTAAGGGAGGAAACATTAGCATTTTCTTGTTCATGCACTTTTGCTCTACATGACCAACTTGCTTGCAACTCTTGCAATAACTATCATTATTCTTCACAAAACTAGTCTTGTGAGAAACAAAGGCGGCCTTGCCCTTCTTGGGGTTGTAGCCCAATCCCTCTTTGTAGAGAGAAGCTCTTTGGCTACCCAAACATATAAGCAAGCGGTCCTCACCACCATAAGCCTTAGCTAAGGTGTGATTGAGCTCTTTCACTTTTTTCTTCAAATTAGCATTCTCATTCAAAATCATGGCATCACAATTAACATCACTAGAAGTAGATGTGCTAGAAGAAGAACTAGAAGGAGCATCACAAGTAGGAGCATGCAAAGGTTCGACAAGTATATCACAAGATATGCCAACATTGCATGTATCAACCTTAGCAACATGTATGCTCATGCTTTCTTTCTCTTTAATTAGAGAGGAATGAGCTTCTTCAAGCTTGGAGTGAGACTTTTCAAGCTTCTTATGGTCTACCTTTAGACACTGATAAGATGCCCTAAGCTCATCAAGTTCTTGCTTGCTTAAGTGTGTTTCTCTCCTTACGCAAGCCCTTGCATTCCTTTCTACTTTCTTTATAGCATGATGTGCATTCCTCAAGCATGACATGCAACTCCTCAATGGTATGCTCTTCTTCTATGTCACTATCACTATCACTAGCATCATCATTCTTAGTGATATATTGTACCTTATTGACCTTAACCATGAAGCATGAAGAGGGAGTGTCAAATAAAGAGATCTTCTCTTGTATAGCCACACTTGCATATTCCTTCTTCTTGCACTTCTTGTCATCTTCTTCATCACTTGATGAAGCATCACTATCCCATGTAGCAACATGAGACTCATTCTTCTTCTTCTTGTGAGAAGTGTCATCCTTCTCATTCTTCTTCTTGTTCTTCTTTCTTGCCTTGGTGATAGCATCCTCATCATCACTATCATAGGGGCACTTAGCAATGAGATGATCCTTGTTATGGCACCTAAAGCACTTCATGTTCTCATCATGCTTCTTGGATGAGTGCTTCTTCTTTCTTGCGGTGTAGCCCTTCTTCTTCATGAATTGGCCAAACCTCCTCACAAAGAGAGCCATCTTCTTATCCTCTTCATCATCATCACTTCCACCACAAGAGCTACATTCTTCTTCTTCACTCGTTTCTACATTCTTGGACATGCCCTTGGATGATGTAGTGGCCTTGAATGCCACACTCTTCTTCTCATCTTTCTTCTCATCATCCTTGTCCTTCTTCTTGTTCTTGTTGGGCAACTGAATCTTCTTGCTATCATGTTGTTGGTATTAATTATATGCACACAATAAAGATATAGATATCCGCAAGCGCACAGATAGAAATACGTTGTAGCACTTCATCAAAAATAAACTCCCGGTTTTAATATCGAACCCAAAGGAACAGTAGGTGAATATAACTAAGATCTAACTTAACCCAAACTTCACAATCAAGGTACTTAAGAAACTAGCAGATAAAGGAGATTCCTCAAGTGGATCTAATCCAAACACTCATAAGCGTTGTTTCATATTATTCTATCTAGGACGCTAATTCTTAATAGGGTAAGACAAAATTACTCTACTAAAAACAGACAATGTCTAACGTTTCTTCTTGGTGGGAAGTGGGCTACAGAGGATTCAATAAAGCTATAAAGTCACCTTTATGATACTACCACTAATTCCCTACCAAGCAAGTGTCATTCACAAATAACCCTAGTCTAAGCACCACGCTCACACTAGAAATTACTCCCTTAATCAAGAAATCACCAAGATTAAAGTACTCAAAAGAGAGTTGCAAACAAGGAGAACAATATAATCCAATGCTTACTTTAATAAGAAGTTGACTCACCAGAGAATCTCAGGAGCAAGTTCCTCTCGCGAAGAACTTGATCCCGTAGAATACACCAGAGAAGATCCGACAGGCCGGAGCTCCTCTAATCTACTCATTACTAGATCTAATCTATTTCTAATCATAAACTAATTCTAAGAATTAGTCTAATCTTGATTGCTAATCATATCCTTGGTAGCTAATTGGAATTGCTCTATGGCTCGACATGAGGATAATGACTTCGGGTTTTAGGGGGTAGCCCCCGCCCTTCTTTATAGCCCCGAGGGATGGATGTGAGCCGTTGGATCAAACCGAGCTTTAATGGACGGTTGGATTGAATTCTAGGGTTCCCATAGGTTGGCGGAGGAAGGTTCCAGAAGTTGGGCCCGTGGGTCCACAGGTCTTTGCCCGGCCCCACCACTGTGCCGCCCGGTCCCACACGGTGGCGGGTGGGCCCCGACCTTTGCGTGAGCTGTCTTCTCTTCTCATTTACACCCCGGAATTTGTACCAATCGCCTGGTTTGGTCATTTTCTTTTGTTTCTCTATTTCTCCTCTTTTCTTCAATATTACGGAATATTCTGGAGTTCTCTGCAAAAACGAGTGTGCACCAAAACTCGTGGAAATCATTAGTAATAATAATATTTTAATAACATTCATCCCATGTTTGATAGCTTTCCATATATATAAAAAGTGGTCAATAACTACCGTCAACAAGCTCCTCCAAGCTTACCTTTTGCTAGTCCCTTAGCAAAACATATAAACTATAAAACAAACTTGGATCATGAGTTTCTACGATACTTTCATTCTTATAGAGTACACATGCTTTTTTAAAAAGAGACTCAACTCCGGACTAGATAGACTAATTCGACTTCAAACTCTTTCTTTTACCAACTATGGTGCTTTTACTCTCACTTAGGTACTTGAGCAATTGAAAGATGGAACAATCAAGTCAAGCACTATGTCTCAAGTCTTCGATCACTAATATTCTGGAGTTTTTAATAAATTTTGCAAATAAAACTCAGAGCTCTGTAATGAATGGCACTCTCAATCTCTCGGTATGTGGAATTTGTGGATCCTCACTAGGCATTAATAATAGTTGCCTTCTCTCTTAAAATATGTAGTTCATAGGAGTGGCACTCTTAAAATGATATTGCATATCTGTAAAGGATATATCTATAGTTCAAACAATGGATCCATAGAGAGTTCAGCCAATCAAAACAAGTATAGCATATGTATGGAATATGGTGGATAGGTTTATATTTGGTGGCTAAAACTAATTCTCACGTTTACTCCTTTGATGATAGAACAAATCTCTCTTTTTAAAACTTGGAAACTTTTGAGAGAACTTTGGGCTACATACTTTTCTTTCTTTTTTTTTCAGAGAGGCGGGCATCTAAGTACCCATTGTTTTCATTTGGACACTTGTCATTTTTTTACTCTCTTCTCTTTTTTTTTCACTTTTTTAGGGAGGTAGGCTCTACTACCTTGTAGGACACTTGTCCATTTTCATCTCCCCCTTTTTACTCTCTTTTTTTTTTTTTGCTTGAAACCCACTCTCTTTTCACTGATAAACTTTCTGAGAGATATCAACAAACATATTTTGGAGTAAATAAACATGGGCTTCCTATGGTTTGATGGAGTGTTTATTCCCAGTGTAGGAATGAAACAAGTATATGGATGTATATGTGGAAAAAGCATGGTATTGCAATCACTCCTAATGTAGGAATAATGCATATATATGTGGAAGGTGGTGTGGATGAAAACTTGTCTTTTCATGACTAAACTCCTCACAGGTAACAGCAAAGCTTGAACTACTCAACCCAAAGCAAACAGCATATGTAACTGGAATGTTTTCCTAATCTAATGATCTTAAATATGGCTTTGGTAGGAATTTAACACTCTGCCAAACAAGAGCTCGTCATGAAAGATTTTAAATTTTCAAAAACAAATCTCCAGATATAGTTTCATAAAGGACAAGATAAATAGCATGCTCAGACTCTCTCATATCATATCCCCCAATTACCTAGACTTAGATCAAGTGTATGCTACCCACAAGTCAGGTATAGATCAAATTTGAAAGCAGGACAAATATATCCAAAACATCGGAGGAGTTTCTAGTAAAAAGCAAGGTACTAAAAAAATTAGAGTAGAGCAACTATTCATCATTTCTAAGACTAACTTTGTTTATTCTAACAGACACTTATTAACCACACCTTAAAAAACAAGCAAACTCATATATATATATATATATATATATATATATATATATATATATATATATATATATATATATATATATAGGAATAAATTTTTCCTACACCTTAGGAGTAGCTACACCCACGCGCATATAACAACAAAGGAGCCTCCCGATGGTTTAGCGGCCGGGTTAAGCAGATTATTTAAATGGACCCGTTAACACAATGAATATATAAGGAGATTCGTTCGTCATTTGCGGGGCGTACGTCACAACCTGTGCAGCGGCGGCGGCGGCGGCGGCTTTGCTCGCTCCGTCCGACGGTCCGAGTCTGCGCCGGCGACGGCGGACATTTTGATGCCGTGATCATGTGGCGCATCCCTCGATGGATTCAGGTACCGGCTACAGTCCTAATCAAGCAAACAGTTGTGATCAATTTGTTTATTTGATTGATTCTAATCCGGCGGCGGACGGGGATATGATGCTACGTCGTAGTTTTCCTGGACTGCTGCTGTGCGAACAGGTTTGATTGGTGCCAACCGGCGAACAGGTGCGTGGCTCTGATCTCTGCCCCCTCGCATCTAATCCGGTCTAGCTCTAATCTTTACTGGCCTCCAGTTTATCCATCGAGAGATCGCATATGGGATGCATGCATACTCTTAATCAGTAGTTCAGTACGTATCTACGTACGTATCCATACTCTTAACCACTTACATTCATCCGTAAATTTAACTCAATTCGTTCTAATGGTAATTGACTCTTTGTGATTCAAAAAATTAAACAATGATTTTTCACTAATTCCTTAGTAGATGCATGCAGATTCATGGTGAGGGAAAAACTAGGCGGCCGTGAGCGTGAACATGGACCAGCTGATCGATTGGAGGCCACAAAGCTAGACTGTGTATACATACATACTCTTGCAAAGATTTGTATATGCACATGCTGGTTTAAAAAATATGAATAAATATTCCTGGTAAAAGTATGCATACATACTTCTTATAAAAGTATGAATAAATATTTCTTATAAAAAGTATGCATACATACTCCTATTTTAAAAGTATGAACAAATACTCGGTTCTAAAAAAAGTATACGCATATACTCGGTTCTAAAAAAGTATGCCTATATACTCCTTGGAAAAGTTTGAATATGTACTTCGCTATGAATGCATACGTAAATCCTTTTAGAAACTGCGACGTTCTTTTTAAAAATCTGTAAATGCATCCGATAATCTAGAATATACTACGTCCAGAAATAAAGCAGTCAGGTAGTATCACTTGATACTTTTCATATTCATATTACTATACCATGTGACACTTTCTATATAAAAATATTCTAGCGTATATAAGTATATATGCACGTATATATGTGTACTATCTCATTTGGCATGTGCATGCAGGCGTATATCGACAAGTCTAATTATATTAATACTTTAGTAAAAAAAAGATACGTACTCTAGAAGGTTACGTATGTGAGCATACCCAATCAAATTATTTGTATGCATACACTCCATAGTTGTCTATATAGGCGGCAAGTATATATACGCATATATGAAGCGTACTTACGCAGTTACGCGCAGACCTGCCTACACATATACAACCAAACCTGATCAACTTGCAGTTTAGATTAAACAAGTATGAATACATACTAATCGCGGCAAGAAGCAAGTATCTATACATACTTCTGAAGAAACTAAGTATATACATGCACGTCATATTTTAAAAAAATACGGTAACTACGGCCATGCAAAGAGACTGGTAACTACGGCCATGCATGCCGCGTGGGCCGTGATTAGCGAGATAAGCGCACGCTCCTGTACGTCACATGCAGATCCAAACCCGTTAGCCACGCCGGACTGAGTGGGAGCATCATCAGCCCAGCCTGCGCGTGGTATACTCTTGTGGGTGTAGTTACTCCTGGGTGTATAAAAAAGTGCACCCTATATATATATATATATATATATATATATATATATATATATAGGACTCTTTATTTGATTTAAAACTTTATGCATCTTTTTATGGTCTTTTTTAAAAATAAAGCAAAAGATAGTAAGTAAAGGGGTACTTATCTCGATAACCGGGGTGCTCTCCCCAAGCTAGATTTTTTGTGCAGGTGCTGAGGTGAGGTAGACGAATGGAGATGATGTCGTCCTTCCTTAATGGAGCTTTGATGATGATGACTGTTGAGTTAATGCGCTGTCAAGTGGTCGAACATCTCCTTCTCGTTGTGACTCATCGATGCTTAAAATCTTGTGAAACTCAAATAGACACCAAAGAGAAAACACATATCCATTCCACAAGCTTTGTTGTCTAATTAATGATCTTAATCAATTGGATATGTAAGTTTTAATTATCTAGAGTTTCTTACTAAAAATTAAAGATTAAGCTTTAACAAGGATTAAGCAAAAGCTAATATTTTTTTTTATTTCCACATCTAGCATGCATGCAGGAAAATAAGAATGAATGCAAACTTTATTTTTATGCCTCCACGGTAAACATTCCTATGGATGTTTATGCCATAGAAATATTCACATGGGGCTTTTAAGAAGACATGCACTAAACGTATGCAATAAGGCAAACATGCTAAAAGGAAAAAAAATTACTCACATAGGGAGAGTAAATTTGCAAGACTTAAGTAGAAGATATCGGTACTTACCTCGGGTACATAGGAGTTCATTCCCCCAATGATTGTACTGAGGTCTATGAGGGTGTTACCTTGGATGTTAAAGGAGAGGACGTCTCTAGTTCTAGAGGCGGGCTCTCTTTCCTTCTCCATACCTTCTTAGTTGACTTAGGTGCGGGTTCAGCTGTCTCCTCCTTAACTTCTCCTTCATCATGGACCTCTTCATTATTCCGGTCTCTTCTTATCCAACTTTATTCCTATATGCCTCTACTATGTAGGCTTTCCAGTCTTCTTGTGACATCGGGGTGTACCCTTTGTGGTGAGAGCTGCATTTTCTTCTTATTTGCTCCTTTAGGTGTACCATTCATGTTCATTTCTTGTCCAGCATCTTAAAGAGAAGCTTTAATAATGGAAGCTGGCAGCATCTTGCTTAGTACACATGTCTATAGATCCAGGACACTTTACTTGTAGAGTTTAAGAGATCCCCCAAGCTTAGCTTGAAGTATGTCCTGTTCACAAAGACAAAGTAGAGATCAAGTGCATGGGCTCTGTTGGTGGAAAAACACCAACAGAACCAAAACTTATTTCTTCCTTTCTAACCTTTGCACACAAAGCAAGATGAGATTCATGTTATATACACTCTGCTTAATCATGACATGGGTGATAGGACTAAAAGATAAATATAGAATGTTGCATCTAAAACATTTTAATGGGAAGATCAATTGGCTTGACTCATGGAAGGGTTGTTTATGAGGTCAAAAAAGAGTGGTAAAAGGAACAATCTAGCATGCTGAAATGATCAGATTGAAATAATTAAAGCTGTAACTCAAACTTGCATAACTCTATACATAGCACAATCAAAGAGAGGCTTTTATGGATAACTCACCTTGAGATGTTACCTTTATTCTTTGGAACATGATAGTACTTGTGTAGCACCTCGTGGCAAATGGTTCCTTCTCTCTTGATCAGCTCCTTGTTCAACTTATCTCATATGTTCCCCTTC
Organism: Hyparrhenia diplandra; assembly: GCA_015847255.1. NCBI lineage: Eukaryota > Viridiplantae > Streptophyta > Magnoliopsida > Poales > Poaceae > Hyparrhenia > Hyparrhenia diplandra. The sequence continues at coordinate 120,301 of JADLZK010012414.1, read as the reverse complement.
TTCTTTATCCTTTTGTCAAGTCACCTTTCTGTTATTATTCGGATCATCTTGCTTTTCTCATTTATTCCCGCAACGTTAGTAGACAACACATACCCAAGGAATATACAAGTAATAGCAAAGAGTAGTGTATTCATCAATCTAGGGGTTGACTTCTATGCTATGTAAAAGTTTTGTTGATTAATGAGCATAGACTACCACTACTTTTCTTAAAGGATTGATTTTATCTTGTATCTCAAGTTTAACCTTTGTCTTAGAGATAAAGTAATAGTGAGTAGAGGGATTGCAAACCAATGTGTCGAAGTGACGGGAACATGGGAGGCGGAGCACATCAAGATCATCTCATTGGAGTTAGTCTTCCTCCCCAAGCTTGAGCCTTTACGTCACTAGACACTTAAAGTCAAGTGTGAATGTTGAAACGTCCCTCGTAATATTGTAATGCCTATGTCCTCGGACATTATCCATCCTTCATTCTTTCTCTTATCCTCCCGCAATGATTGGTGACCAAGAATACCCGAAGGAACTAGTCCTAGGAACAAGTTATATATTAAAAATATTTATGAGCCTTCATGTGCTCATATTTTTTATATAATTATTATTTTCCCCTATTATATAGCTGGACCTTCATGTGTCCATAAATATTTTTTTTATAACTTTAGATGAAAAATTAGTATAGAAATAAATATAAGATAAATCTTGACTTACCTGTCTTTGACATTTCTTGTAGCTTGTTGCTTCGTCCATCCACTTCTATGAGTGAGTGCCTTTATTATAAATCCTTTTACGTGTGGCACTATTATTCGCAAAAGTGGTGTCTCGATGAGTTCATACCGAAACCATAAACGGTTGCAACATAGCTTCCTTTAGTTCTTCCATGAGGAACTAGTTGGGTCCTCTTTTGTATAAAGTCACTTTGGAGCTTATCATATGTCATGCTTCATCACTTATTTGAATTCATCTCTTGACTTCCCGAATTGGATTTCAAAGTTCTTACAAGGGGGTTAGTCTAACAATATATCCCAACATCTACTATAGCATACTATCAGCTCAAAAATCAACCTAGACACCACGTCTAATTTGAATTAAGCGGGCAATTTAACCTAAGCACTACACTTAGTTTAAAAGGCCTATGAAAATATCAACATTCCTAAACTAGGCACCATGCTTCATTTAAAGAATGTATAGAGATACTTCAAACCAAAGCATACTAAAAGCAGATAGAAGGTAGTATGAAGGCATAAAAGAGATTTATTCAAATAGAGATGTGAAAGGATAATTAATGTTTAGCAAAAAGTAAGAACAACCAAGTTAATATAGCAACATGGCAAAGAGATATTTCTAAGCATGTAGTTCAATGTTGCATAATAATTGGTTTAGACATACCTTGTATTGTCATCCTGTAGCCTTTTTGCTCCAAACCTAGAATGGTTAGTGACAAAAATACCCGAAGGAATATTCTGTATGACGGTAAAGATGTGAAATCATATTATCAAACAATCTCTAATTTCAACCAACTAGATAAGCAATGATAAACACATGCATCTACAACCATCCCTTCCAAAATTTTGGAAACAGCTAGCATGAGGGGTTGGAGATGTCATAAATAACAAGATTAGAGAGAGAAAAAGATGTAGGAGTTTTGTTCAAGTGAGCAAGGGTTTGAAGAAGTGTTCATGAAGTAGCTTCCCTGCTCATCGAGGTTCTCATCCATTGACATTGTTCTTCTTGGTCTTCCCTAGATCCTTTATGGTTTCTATGATTGGGAGTTCTATGATCATTGGAGGACTTTATGGAGAAGAATAGGGTTCATTGGGGTCAAGGATGGGATTAGAGATGGGTTTATGTAAGTTATCTAATCACATAAAAAAGGAGAGAAGACATGAATGGCTTGTAGGTAGCCTTACTCCCCTTCTATGGCATTAGATATGCCATCCTTGAGCTCTTTCAAGTGTCCTTTCTAAGAATAGGAAAGCTTTCTAAGAGACTTAGGAAAATCTAGATTATAACTGCTCAAAGGTCTCTTATGAAGCTGGAAGTTTTAAATACTTTCCAAAAGCTATAAAAGCAGGAACTTAAGTGTAGATGATGCTTTTGGGATTGATAGCCAGGTCTTGGGATTGGAATGATTCTAATTGGCTATCAAAAACTTTCTCTTTTCTGGAGAATGATTCCTTCCCTTGGGTGGTCATAAAGAATGCTGACATGAGGGCTCACCCACTAATAAAGTCAAGGGTAAACCTTGCTTTACTAATAGAAAAGGAAGAGAAAAGTTTCTCCGTAAGCTGCATAAAATGTACAACCTTCCTAGGAAAAGATTCACTATCCTCTTGCAAAGGATATGATCCAAAGATTCACTACAATCTTGCAAAGGATATGATCCGGTTACTGAGGTTAACTACAGCTTTCTAGAAGTGTTGATTAATAAAGATAATCAACCGTAGGCATAGCTCATGGCCTAATACTAAGGTGGGCTTGAAAGAATCTAATGGGCCAAAAGCTAATGCTTAAGGGTGCAACACATAAAATAACACTCGAGTTCATGGCAAATACAAGATAAAGATAATAAAAACTAAAAACTAAAAGATAAATAAAAGGTAAAAGGTAAAAGTATAATACAAGACTAAGCTACACTCTTTCATTACTATCCAGCAGAACTACCATTCTCGACAGAAGCGCCGGAAATGCTTGTTGGTATTAATTATATGCACACAATAAAGATATAAATATCCACAAGCGCCTGAGATAGAAATACGTTGTAGCACTTCACCAAAGATAAACTCCCGGTTTTTAATATCGAACCCAAAGGAACAGTAGGTGAATATAACTAAGATCTAACTTAACCCAAACTTCACAATCAAGGTACTTAAGAAACTAGCGAGATAAAGGAGATTCCTCAAGTGGATCTAATCCAAACACTCGTAAGCGTTGTTTCATATTGTTCTATCTAGGGCGCTAATTCTTAATAGGGTAAGACAAAATTACTCTACTAAGAACAGACAATGTCTAACGTTTCTTCTTGGTGGAAAGTGGGCTCTGAGAGGATTCAATAAAGCTATAAAGTCACCTTTATGATACTACCACTGATTCCCTACCAAGCAAGTGTCATTCACAAATAACCCTAGTCTAAGCACCACGCTCACACTAGAAATTACTCCCTTAATCAAGAAATCACCAAGATTAAAGTACTCAAAAGAGAGTTGTAAACAAGGAGAACAATATAATCCAATGCTTACTTTAATAAGAAGTTGAATCACCAGAGAATCTTAGGAGCAAGTTTCTCTCACGAAGAACTTGATCCCGAGAATACACCAAAGAAGATCCGACGGGCGGAGCTCCTCTAATCTACTCATTACTAGATCTAATCTATTTCTAATCATAGACTAATTCTAAGAATTAGTCTAATCTTGATTGCTAATCATATCCTTGGTAGCTAATTGGAATTGCTCTGTGGCTCTGACATGAGGATAATGACTTCGGGTTTCAGGGGGTAGCCCCCGCCCTTCTTTATAGCCCCGAGGGATGGATGTGAGCCGTTGGATCAAACCCGACTTTAATGGACGGTTGGATTGAATTCTAGGGTTCCCATAGGTCGGTGGAGGAAGGTTCCGAAGCTGGGCTCGTGGATCCACAGGAGGGTGCCGCCCGGCCCCACCTTGGTGCCGCGCCGGCCCCACCCGGTGGTGGGTGGGCCCGACCTTCGCGGCTGTCTTCTCTTCTCATTTACACCCACGGAATTTATACCAATCGCCCCAGGTTTGGTCCTTTTCTTCCATTTCTCTATTTCTCCTCTTTTTCTTCAATATTCGGAATATTCCGGGGTTCTCCTGCAAAACTGAGTGTGCACCAAAACTCGTGGAAATCATTAGTAATAATAATATTTTAATAACATTCATCCCGGGTTTGATAGCTTTCCATATATATAAAAAGTGGTCAATAACTACCATCAACACATGTCTATAGGAGTCATCGGTCATCACCTCATCGAGTAGTTGGTTTGGTGTCAAGTCCTTCAAGGTGGTCCTTATGAGCACGGTGACCAACATACCAAACCTCTCTGGCAAGCATCTCAAGAACTTCGTATTGAAGGTCTTGTCCTTGACCTCCTCTCCAAGAGCATTGAGATCATTCACTAGCACTTGCATTCTATGGAACATCTCTGGCATACTCTCATCTTCTTCCATCTTGAAGCTATTGAACTTCTCAAGCAAGATGTAGGCTTTGGCAGCCTTCACTCCTTCAGTGCCCTCATATGCTTCCTCAAGCTTCTTCCAAATGTCATGAGCAATCACAAGAGACTTGACTTGCTCAAACATCTTGTCATTGAATGCTTCATGAAATGCGCTCACGGCAATGTCATTGGCTTGAAGCTTCTTCTCTTCTACCGGTGTTGGTGCTTCCGGATTTGCCACTTCAAACTTCTTCTCGGTAGCTTTCCACACTTCTCTATTGATTGACTTGAGATGTGCGGTCATCTTCACATTCCAATAAGCATAATTGGTGCCAACTAAGGGAGGTGCTTTCTTGGTGTTGTTGATATGCATTGTCAACGCCATTTTATCACCGTAGGTTGTTAAGCCCTTCAAAAATGGTGCCTAGCTCTGATACCACTTGAAAGGTCCTAAATGGCTAGAGGGGGGTGAATAGCCTAATAAAAATTTCTACAACAACACTAAGACAAGTTGGTTAGACAAAAAGACGGCATAGCGAATTTAGCGGAGCTTCAACTAGCTATGCAAGCCACCTATCAATTCTAGCAATTCTAGTATCTCTAATTACACACAATGGCTATGTCACTAAGAAACTCCTAGGTGATCAAGATACACTAAGCAATTCTAACACTAGGAGCCAAACAAACAAGATAAGCTAAGTAAAGCGGGGATGAGCTAGAATACAATACCACCGAGTAGAGAAGGGGTTGAAGCCAATCACTGATGTCAATAAGAAATCTCCAACGAGCAAATCACACTTGACACGATGATTTTTTCCCGAGGTTCACGTGCTTTGCCGGCACGCTAGTCCCGTTGTGGGCGATACACCCACTTGATGATTCGCAAGCAAATGGCCGGTGCCAAATCCCTCGGAGGGAGCCTGCTAGAATCACTCACAAGATAGGGATCCACAAGCCACGAGCAATCCACTAACGATGCCTTTCACGAATCTCCAGCGGGGAAGGCTCAAGACCCCTCTGTTGGTAAAAGTTATCCCTCTGAAAATATTTATAAATAATCCACAAGCGAGCGGATACGGTGAGCACTTCACCCGGAGGGTTTTAAATATCGAATCCACAGGGAGAAAGGTGTGAGAATAGTGAGGCTAAACTAAATCCCTCGAGGCGTAGAAAGGTCTAGAGATATAAAGGATGAGAAGATGTCTATGGTTGTCTAGTTTATATCCTTGTAAGGCTTGAAGATATTTCTTAATGGGAACGCACTCAAAGGAAAGCGAGGGGTCGAAACGTGCAATCCTCCATAACGAGGGTCCTACTTGGCCTATCCAACGGGAAGTGGACTCCAAAGGAATCAATGGTACTTGTCACTACCACGAACTACCACACTCCCCAAGGTAGGGTGTATTTACTGAGCTATCTAGTCCAAACACCGCGCTTGCACTAGGGGTAACAACTTTAATTCAAGAGCGACAAGAATCAAAGTACTCTAATAAAAGAGTCGTGAAACCGAAAGAGAATATAAGCAAGGAACTTACTCAAATATAAGGTTGATTCACCAAACAAGTCTCAAGATCGAGTGCCACCAAAGCCTTTGATCCCAGAGGTACAAGCGTAGAGGAGTCACCGACGGATCTGGTACTTCCCCTTCTTCTCCTCTACTCACTCTTTATCTCTCAAGACTAGATCTAGTCACTCTCGTAAGGGTACTAAAGATCTAATCTCTCAACTTTCTAACTATCTCACTCAACTTGATCTAAGCTCTTCTTCTAATTAGAGAGGTAGGGTTTTGGTCATCGTCGATCGAGAGGTTGAGTCGATGAATAATGATATCCATTCTCGGTCAAGAGGTAGGGGTCATCCTTATATAGCCATGGTCGATGAATATGGACCCTTGGATCAAACCGACCTTCAATGAATGGTATAGATACAACCCCAATGTCGGTTAGAAACCGACCTAAGAAGATGAGGCCGACAGTGGGTCCCACCTGGCGGTGCCATAGATCTTCCTGGCGATCGCTAGGATCCCGTTGTACAACCACTTCTGGTTTCTCCTGGTGTCTTCTAGAATGTTTTGATTCGTATTTTGGATTGAAATTCATCACCGACTAATCTCCTTATCATATGGGGTGCAATCTACGGGCTTTTACCGGTATTTACTTGTTGAGTCCCTAAAAAGACATAAATCACCAAAACTTGTGGAACTATGTTAGTAAAGCCCCTAATCTATGTATATATTCATTTTATATCCTTATTTCATGTTTAGTTGAGTTATAAATATATAGCTTAAGAGGTGTCAACAAGCTCCCTCACACTTAGGCTTTTACTCGTCTCGAGAAAAGGATGGATATAGCAAAGTTGTAAGTCAAGACATCAAACATAAAACAATCTCATAGTCATACCTATACTGCGGGATTCACTGTGTCTACCAAGAACTTTGAGGAGTTGGAGAACAGAATAGTCGAAATAGAGTACCTTTTCCTCTTCAATCAAATCAGCTGGAGTTTTTGCAATAATTTTTGAAAGAAACATAGCTTACCTTCTCCTTTTGTGGCACTCTCGAATCACTCATTGTATGTGTATGTGGTATTTTTGGATCCTCACAAGGCACATATGACTAATACCCTTAAAAACATCCTACTTCTAATAAAAGCTTTATCTGGTGTTTCAGGTTTGTCAAGGATGTAGCATACTTACCTTGCATGCATTTGCAACGTCAAAATCGGATCCGAGGAGAGACATTCTCTTAGATCAAGATGTGCATATGTGTGTGGATAATATGGTGGCTAGCCTAATTCTACTATGCTCTTGTAAACTTCTCTCTTTTTGATATATGAAACACTTTTTGCAAGAAAGGCCATGGGCTATCTTTATTCTTTTTCCAGAGAGGCGGGCATCTGAGTACCCATTGTTTTCAATTGTTGGACACTTGTCCATTTTTTACTCTCTTTCTCTCTTTTTTTTCAATACTATTTTTGCATAGCCCATGCCTTGCTTTACAATTAGAACAAGACATTGAATTTAGAGAGATCAAAAACTGGAGCATATAAATATTCCTATAATAATTTTGGATCTATCTCCACAGTAGAGACAGAAATTTTTGATGGATAAATAATTTTGGTTCTATCTCCGAGTAGAGACGAAAAATTTTTTATGGATAAAAGCATGTTTGTGCGTACTCTCAGAGTAAGAGCAGGATATATATGTGGGTGTACGTGATCTTGATCTTGGGAGCATGACAAGTCTCTCAACTCGGGTCACAGGACTTGACAAAGCTCAACACAAAGCAAATAGCTTATGGCTGGTTTTTCAATACTTGTAGCATATATGGCTTTGGTAGCATATAACAATTACCACAAAGAAGAAGTATAGCTATCAATTTTAATATTTTTCGAAATAAATTCTCCAACAGAAAACATATCAAGAATCAAGTTCTCACCAATCTTCTATCTCATATTCTACAACAACTTAAGTAACTTGGGGTCCCTAACAAATTAAGTTCCCAACAAAGAATTGGTTCAACCATGAAAAAATATTATGTGAGTCTAACTTTGAACTAGCATATCAATCTCTTTCTTTTTATTATTATGTTGGATTATAAGCATATTAACAAAAGGTTCAAAACTGACGAAACAGAGGCCAAAATATGAATGAAAGCAAAGTTCAGAAAGCAAACCGAGGGATAGACGAAATTGGGGACGAGAGGAGGTGGTGGCCCCGGCGGTCGCCAGGATTCTTTCTGGCGATCGCCCGAGCTCGTGGCTCAACGAGTCGAGCTTCGTCGTGTTGAATCCTTGTTCTGTGTCTTTTGTTTTACTCGCTTTTGGGTTCGATTTCGTTGTTCTTGATGTTCGTTCTGTCTCCCCCACACTATCTTTTATTATCCTTTATTCAAAAACATGGTGGAGACAAAGAAACATATACAAAAATATAGAAATAATAATCGAGACAATGGATCAACCTTTATTAAAAAGAAGAGCACTCTTTATTCATTCCAAACCAATCTAAGCAAACCGACTCGAAAACAAACTGACTCGAAACTAAATAAACCGACTCGAAATTAAGCAAACCGACTCGAAACTAAGATGAGTGCTCTTATAAACCGAGCTTTCTATGGCTTCTCAAAAACCTTATTGATAATCCACTCGAGAGTGCCAACTCTCTTAACTAGCGCAGCGTTCTCTTTCTCTAAGGCGTTTAAGCCTCTAGTGGTGGCACTCCAATTTACATGCTCGGTGCTAAGGAAATTTTTCATGTGGGCATACTCGGCGTGAAGTTCAGCCATGGTCATCCTGCCCTGCTTCACCATAAGATCCGCTGCCTCCCTGGGCTAAATGAACTTGACTTGCTCCGGCGTAGCACGTACACCATCAATGGTGACGCGAGGATCGCGATAGTTAGTCTTCCCTGATGTTGCCAAACTTATCCCACTGGACGCTGGCAAGCTTCTCGTTAGGACCGGGGGGACGGAGTTTAGTGCCCTCCGGCACCTAGACCTTCTTCTTCATAGCTTCCTCGCGGCGAACAGCGAGCAGACGTCGTGCAAAGAGTTGAGCTCATGAAAGCTTGAGTGCTGGTGGTGGCGGAATAATAATAGCGAGAGGCTTGGGAGTATAGGGAACTATAGCTCTGGAGGTTGGTGGTGTAATAATAGCGAGAGGCTTGGGAGTATAGGGAACTATAGCTCTGGAGGTTGGTGGTGGTGCAGAGGAAGAGGATGGCGCCACCATAGCTGGGTCGTAGACAACCATACGGGTATCGGTGTTCTCCATGGCTAAAAATAGTGGTGCTGGTCGTCGGTCTTTGAGAGATGGATGAGATAAGATTGAATGATCAATGGGCTTGTTTATATAGGCAGGATGTCTTGGATAGGAGGTTAGGGTTTCGCAACACTTTCCTACCTGAATGGCTCCAAAAAGTACGGCATTACAATGGGCAAGTTCTAGAATGTACGCAGAATGAAGATGGACACGAGGGGAGACAGTGGGCCGGCGGTCGCCAGGCCTATTCCTGGCGATCGCCAGTGCCCTGCTGCACACTGGATCGCCCTTTTTCCCACGGTCTAATACTCCTATTCTAATTGTAATGATCATACTTTTGGCCCATAAAATAGATCCTATGTAAACTAAATCCCACGGTTAGGATAAATCATAAACCCCATTACATCTAATTCCTCAGGCTTATCGGGCTCATAGAAAATTTTAAGACGTTGGCCATTTACCTTGAATAACTTACCTTCGGAGTCCTGGAGAGTGATCGCTCCATGAGATGATGAGTTCACCACCTTGAAAGGTCCTTCCCATTTGCTTCGAAGTTTTCCATGTCTGAATAATTTAACCCTGGAATTAAAAAGTAATACCTGATCTCCTGGAGTGAAAGTCTTTATCTTAATCTTCTTGTCATGCCATTTCTTGGTTCTTTCCTTGTAGATCTTGGCATTGTGATAAGCTTTCTCTCTCCATTCATCCAACTCTGATAGTTGCATCTTCCTCTTTACTCCTGCGGCTTCAAGATCCATATTCCATCTCTTGATTGCCCAGTGAGCTTTAAACTCTAACTCCACAGGCAAGTGACAGGTTTTGCCGTAGACAAGTTGATATGGAGTCATTCCAATTGGTGTCTTGTAGGCTGTCCTGTATGCCTATAGTGCTTCTGGAAGTCTATCCTTCCACTTAGTTCCCATTTCTTCGATTTGTTTTCAGCAAGATGTTCTTGATTTGTTTATTTGAAGTCTCGCTTGCCCACTTGTTTGAGGGTGGTAAGTCGTGGGCAATATTGTGACGAACTCCATGTTTTGCTAAATAGCGTCGGAATCTTCTCAATGAAGTGGCTTCCTCCGTCACTAATTACCATTCTTGGTACTCCAAATCTCGGGAATATAGTTTCTTTAAACATCTTTATTGAGCTATTGCCATCTCGGGATCTCGCGGTAGAGGCGTCAACCCATTTTGAAACATAGTCAATCTGCTACCAAGATGTGTTCATAATTTCCGAATTTTGGAAATGGTCCCATGTAATCAATTCCTCAGACATCAAAGAGCTCTATCTGGAGATTGGTTGTTAGAGGCATAGCATCTCTTGCATTGATATTCCCGTGCCTCTGACAAGCTCCACATCTTCGGATGAAATCTTTTGTGTCTTGATACATGGTTGGCCAGAAAAATCCTGCTTGCCAAATCTTTGCATGTGTTCTGAATGCCCCATAATGTCCTCCGTATGGTGACGAGTGACATCTTTCAATGATCCGAAGTCCTTCTTACTGTTGGCACACATCTCTGAAAGCAGCCCGTCGAGCAAACTCTAAAGAGGTATGGCTCATCCCATAGGTGGTGACGACTCTCATACATAAGCTTCTTTTTATCTGCACCTGGTGCTACATATCCTGCAACCATAAAATTAACAAGATCTGCATACCAGGGATCGGTATGGGTTATCTGATAGAACATATCGTCCCTGAGTGAGTCATTAAAGGGTAATTCATGTGGTTTTTCAAAATGCATTCTAGACAAATGATCAGCAACAGGATTTTCTACTCCCTTTTTATCTTTAATTTCTAAGTCAAACTCTTGGAGTAATAAAATCCATCTTATCAAACGAGGTTTAGCATCTTTCTTAGTGAGCAAGTATTTCAAAGCAGCATGATCAGTGTAAACAATCACCTTAGCTCCTACCAAGTAAGATCTAAACTTATCTGTAGCATAAACAACTGCTAGCAACTCTTTCTCAGTGGTAGCATAATTAAGTTGTGGCCCAGTCAAAGTTTTACTAGCATATGCAATGGCATGATGCTTCTTGTCTTTAGTTTGCCCTAACACTGCCCCCACAGCATAGTCACTGGCATCACACATAATTTCAAAAGGCAAAGACCAATCAGGGGGTTGGATGATTGGTGTAGAAACAAGAGCCTTTTTCAAAGTTTCAAAAGCTTTTAGACAAGCATCATCAAAAACAAAGGGAGCATCCTTGGCTAACAGGCTGGTAAGTGGTCTAGCAATATGTGAAAAATCTTTTATAAATCTACGATAAAAACCAGCATGGCCTAGAAAACTTCTTATCCCTTTGATATTCACAGGGGGAGGTAACTGTTCTATAACTTCTATTTTCGCCTTGTCTACCTCTATTCCCCTTTCTGAAATTAGGTGACCAAGCACTATTCCTTCTCTGACCATAAAGTGACATTTTTCCCAATTAAGGACTAAGTGCTTTTCCTCACATCTTTGCAAAACCTTATCTAAGTTTTCTAGACAATCATCAAAAGTTTTTCCATAAACAGAAAAATCATCCATGAAAACTTCCATAATCTCTTCAATCATTTCAGAAAATATAGACATCATACATCTTTGAAAAGAAGCAGGTGCATTACATAACCCCAAAGACATTCTTCTATAAGCATAAGTTCCATATGGGCATGTAAAAGTGGTTTTGCTCTGGTCACTAGGATGGATTGGGATTTGGTGATACCCAGAATATCCATCAAGGAAACAAAAGTAAGAGTGGTTTGCCAAACGCTCTAACATCTCGTCAATGAAAGGAAATGGAAAGTGATCCTTCTTTGTAGCCTTGTTTAGTTTTCTATAGTCTATGCACATTCGCCATCCCATGACGGTTCTTTGAGGAATTAATTCATTCTTATCATTTTTAACAACCTGTCATGCCTTCCTTTTTTAGGCACAACTTGAACAGGGCTTACCCACTTCGCTATGTGGCACAGGATATATAAATCCCGGCGTGTAACAACTTAAGAACTTCTTTTTAACTACATCTCTCATCTCATTATTGAGTCTACGTTGAGGCTCTATAGATGGGGGAATATCTGGATCTGTAGGAATGCGATGAGTGCAGAGAGCAAGACTGATTCCTTTAAGGTCTTCGAGTGAATAGCCTAAGGCTGAGCGATGTTTTTCTAGGACAGTTATCAGCCTAAGAGTCTGTTCTGGAGTAAGTTTATCATTTATGATCACAGGAGACTCTGGATCTTGATTGAGGAAAGCATAGGTGAGGCCTGGTGGTAAAGGTTTAAGTTCAATAGGAGGTCTAGGTGGGTTCTCAAATTCATCTAGAGGTTCTGAAGTGGTAGGATTTTCATCCTCCTCTTCAATGAAGAACTCTGAATCGTCCTCATAACTAGACTCCACAAAGTATTCTACAGAAGCCTCTTTAACTTCCTCCATAGGATCTGGTTCTGGACAAGACTCGGTTTTAGCATGGATGGCTTGGACTATAGGTAATGAAAGTCTAAGATCCTGGCCTAGTTGAATGTCTAATTCTCTAGGTTGTCCTCCTAAAGTAAGCATTTCTATAGGTTGTCCTATCAGTAGGTCAAACTCCATGATATCAAAGATATAAAAGCCAAGATGTACCATGATGTTGTTAACCTTGATTGGTATAACATAAAGAATTCCTGAGCTTTGGACAATTTGTCTTGAAGGGCTTAGTAATAACTTTATAGTGGGACTCAATGGCATGTTTTTGAGAAGTTCATGAGCAAAAGATAATGCCATGATATTTATTCCCACCAAAGGATTGTAGAGAGCATCAAAAGTGTCTTTATCAATTTGGCAACGAATAGGTACAGAAGGTGAATCCAAGCGGATTACATCAAAGGAAAGCTCTGTTTCTTCTAACCATTCGCTGCTTATGATTGAGACAAGCTCTTCTGTGGTTCCTTTTAAATAAGACTGGTCGGAAGGGTTTATAGGATATGGTAGTGATGTTTTAGCCTTCTCGAGGTTTCAAATGATATCTCGAGGTGTTTCCATAATCAAAGAGATCATCCTCGATATCGAGTAAGAAGTCGACATCAAGTGACCTCGGTTCTTCGATTCTAAAGGTTCGGATCACCGGTGGTCGTAAAGGATTTGGAATGGAATTGGGTTCAGCTAATCCTTCTTCCTCTTCTATTATTTCTTCTATTTTTAAGTGTTTCCCTGCAGCTTGGATCATCCTCCTTGTTTTCCACTATTTTGTTTAGGACAGCTATGCATTCAGGGGATTGTAAGGTGAATGAAGGATCCATTCGCAGATGTGTTCAAGTGTTTTCTAGATTTTCTATTCAGACCAATATAAAAATGTTGAATTAAAACATAGTCTGGTATGGGTAGATTAGGTCCGGATTTGGAAAGAAGATCAAAACGCTCCCAAAGTAGGCACTCAAAGATTCATTATCCTTCGCTTAGAGGATAGGATCGAGAGCCTAAAGTCAACTAATTTAGACATGGGGTAGAAGTCCGCACAAAAAAAGTCGGCCAAACAAGTTCCCCGCCACCTCCCATTCTCTCTTTGTTTTGATTATACCACCGGCGAGCTTTTCCTTTCAAAGAGAATGGAAATAGCGTCCCAAATGGATGGTTTCAGGGGACATGCCTTCAATATGGAGGCACTTACATGTCTCCTCGAAAGTTTGGAGATGAAGGAAAGGGTTTTCATCTAATTCTCCTGAGAATGTATGATTTTGGACCATCTCTATTAACCTAGGGTGAAACTCATAAGACCCAGCACGGATAGGTTTAGAGGATAGCACAGGTCTATAAGCTTGCTCCATGGGTGCCAAGTATTGGTAAAGGGGGGTGGTATCCATTTGGATAGTGATCAAAAGATAAAAAGAAAAATCTATACTAAGAATATGATACAAGATTTAGTTATGCTCACGTGTTCAGCAACCGTTCTCCCCGGCAATGGCGCCAGAAATGCTTGTTGGTAAAAGTTATCCTACAGAAATATTTATAAATAATCCACAAGCGAACGGATACCGGTGAGCACTTCACCCGGGAGAGGGTTTTAAATATCGAATTCACAGAGAGAAAGGTGTGAGAATAGTGAGGCTAAACTAAATCCCCGAGACCGTAGAAAGGTCTAGAGATTATAAAGGATGAGAAGATGTCTATGGTTGTCTAGTTTATATCCTTGTAAGGCTTGAAGATATTTCTTAATGGGGACGTACTCAAAGGAAAGCGAGGTCGAAACGTGCAATCCTCCAAAGAATGTGGTCCTACTTGGCCTATCCAACGGAGGTGGACTCCAAAGGAATCAATGGTACTTGTCACTACCACGAACTACCACACTCCTAAGGTAGGGTGTATTTACGAGCTATCTAGTCCAAACACCGCGCTTGCACTAGGGGTAACAACTTTAATTCAAGAGCGACAAGAATCAAAGTACTCTAATAAAAGAGTCGTAAACCGAAAGAAAATATAAGCAAGGAACTTACTCAAATATAAGGTTGATTCACCAAAGAAGTCTCAAGATCAGGTGCCACAAGGCCTTTGATCCCAGAGGTACAAGCGTAGAGGAGTCACCGACAGATCCGGTACTTCCCCTTCTTCTCCTTTACTCACTCTTTATCTCTCAAGACTAGATCTAGTCACTCTCATGGGGTACTAAAGATCTAATCTCTCAACTTTCTAACTATCTCACTCAACTTGATCTAAGCTCTTCTTCTAATAAGAGAGGTAGGGTTTTGGCTCTCGATCAGAGGTTGAGTCTGATGAATAATGATATCCATTCTCAGTCAAGAGGTAGGGGTCATCCTTATATAGCCATGGTCGATGAATATGGACCCTTGGATCAAACCGACCTTCAAAGAATGGTATAGATACAACCTCAATGTCGGTTAGAAACCGACCTAAGAAGATGAGGGCCGACAGGTGGGTCCCACCTGGGCGGTCGCCATAGATCTTCCCGGGCGATCGCCCGTGGATCCCGTTGCACAACCACTTCGGTTTCTCCCGGTGTCTTCGGTGTCTTCTAGAATGTTTTGATTCGTATTTTGGATTGAAATTCATCACCGACTAATCTCCTTATCATATGGGGTGCAATGTCTGGGCTTTTACCGGCATTTACCTGTTGAGTCCCTGAAAAGATATAAATCACCAAAACTTGTGGAACTATGCTAGTAAAGCCCCTAATCTATGTATATATATTCATTTTATACCCTTATTTCATGTTTAGTTGAGTTATAAATATATAGCTTAAGACGTGTCAACACCCTCACAAATCCACCGGTGTGGCCTCGAACAATCACCGATCGAGCTCAACACCACCACCAACTCTAAGCCGCTAGGGAACCGAGCAAATTCCCAAGAGAAACAAGAATCCCGCAGCTCCTTCGAAGAGCAAGTGCCTCTAGATGCAATGATCAAGCAATATGCACTTGAATCTCACTCAATCTCACCAAGAATCGAAGTTAGGCAAGAGAGATGAGTGGAGGGAGTTTTCTCAGCTCAAGAGGATGTTAGAATGATCAAATGTGCAAGAGAGATCCCAATAGACCGGCCACACCTCAATTTATAAGCCCCCCAAAGAGATAGAGTCGTTGGGGGCGAAAACCATCTTCTGCGCTTGCGCCGGACGCGCCAAAGTCCGGCGCCGGACGCGTCCGGCGCGCCATTCGTCTTCAAACGCCCGTCGTAGCCGCGGCGTCCGGCGCGCGCCAGCAATTCCACCGGGCGTCGGCGCCCACGCTGCGTCGCTCGTCCGGCGCGATGTTCTGCGACGACCTCTCGGACCGCGTCCGGCCAAGCGCCGGACGACGCGCCAGTTCAGCGTCCGACGCCACAGAAGCGCGCGGCGCCGCCAGCCTTCAACGAACGCCGAACGAGGGTCCAAACCCTAGCGTCGACGCAAGAGCTCCGGCCGCGCCCGGCCGGCGTCCCGGGCCGCAGCTTTCTTCGCAAAAATTTCGTTGTGTCGCCGCCTTCGCTTCAACCCAAGTTTCGCCATTTGCCTCATGTTGCCAACATGTCAAAGTACATCTCCATAGCACGGGTGTTAGCAATTCGCAAACCATTTCCAAGGGCAAAGTTAGTGCGCTAGATTCTAATGCATATGCAAGTCACAATGAACCTAGAGGCACTTGAAATGCGGATTAGCCGTTGAATTCCCCTCTTGATAGTCGGCTATCTATCCAAAATGTGATCACACTCTCTATAGTGTCTTGATCACCAAAAGTCAAAGACCTATCAAGCATACCTTTGCCTTGATCTCCGGGTCTTTGCTTATCCAACGAGCGAGCTTGATGATCCATCATGTCCATCATCATAGTCCATGTTCATGATCATGTAGCTCCACACCATCCATGCTATCCTATCTCATAAGCACACTTAGAGTAGAGGATTAGCATAATAAGGTTGCATCAATTGCCAAAACCAAACATGAGATTTCAACAGTGCTACCTACACTTGTCTGCTTTCTTGGTCTTACTTGAAATTAGCAACTTGTGGAACCCTCCAGCACTATTTAGATGTCTATCCATGCGTGTGTATTAGCTGGAACTTGTTGTAGCAGCAATAATTCAAGTGTGTCTTTTTCTTATTACTTGTAGATCTCACCGGCACCACTTAGAGTAGGGGAAGGTGAACCTCCACCTTCTTGGAGTGACAATTCATAATTGATTGTGTTGTGTCTGTCAGTCTTGGTGTGAAGACAGAAGACTGAGTTTGGTCCTGGCTGTAAGTTGTCCTCCTATCCTACACGTCAGACCACAATTCTGGTAGCTATTAGCTACCTGCCTACCACACATTTCGCACTAGCTAAACCGGCAAACCCGAGCCACACACAGCAACAAGAGTGCCATGGAATCAGCTTGCATGCATGTAATTTATTAGTTAGCACAATCATCTACAGAACCAGTTAGTTTGTAGGTGCCATGGAATCACCTACTAACTTTTTACTGTATTGAATATATTTATGTGCACAGCAGGTAGATGCTCCTGTTTGAAATTATAATTTTCATTTTATTAGGACAATTGTTTGACCGTCAATTACTCTATATTAGTTTCAGTATGAATGTAGCCATTGTTTTGACCTGTTGACAGTGGCCAAAATTGCACTTGTCTTGTAATAATTCAGTGCCAAAATTGCACTTGTGTTGCCAAAATTGCACCTGTATTCAATTGTTTGGCCAAAATTAGTTCAGCTGAACTTGTTGTAGCAGCAATAATTCAAGTGTTTTTTTTCTTAACACGGATACATTTTCTTATTTCTTGTAGATTTCACCGGCACCACTTAGAGTAGGGGAAGGTGAACCTCCACCTTCCTGGGATCCCATACCAACTCCAGAAGGTACTCCAGCACTGCCTATACAATGAGTCTCTCGTTGCGTGATCGTATTAGAAAGAGGAGGGAGGAAGAAGACGATGACATGATGCTTTTCATTTTCCCCGCTTTATATCTGATGAGTTCTACTAGAGGGGGGGAAAAGATCAAGATGCTACTTTAATGTGGCTTAAAAGTGTGATGGCATAACAGGTCAGTTTCTCTGCCATTCTTATCAAACAGCTAATGGCTTAAAAGTGCGATGGCATAACAGGTCAGTTTCTCTGCCATTCTTATCAAACAGCTAATCATGCTTGCTCACTGCTTGTTCACTGCTTCATGTCTTGTACAGACTGAACTGTCTGTATTTTTCTTATGCATGTTGCAACATGCTAATAAGTGGGAGTTCACTGTACTGTACTATTCAGTTAGCTATTTTTTGGACTCATAGAAAGGATTAACTGTGAGTGCCATAAAAGAGAAATGAATCATGAACCAACCTGCTATGCATTCTCAGTTGAATTTGCTATTTTTGTATTGTGTTCCAAAATAATTTTTCGTATTGAGTTGTTATCTAGAATTTGCTGTTGTAGCATCAATCACTATTTGCTATCTAGAATTCCTTTAATTTGCTTTAACCATCAACCTGTAGTTCACAGAAACTCGGTCTATATATGTTGAAAATTCCCATATATGAAAACAACATCGTACTCGAATAAGAAGAAAATAGGGCCCCATTACTGTCAGATTAGATCAAAGGGAAAGAAAAGATGCCAACAACGTGTTAATCTGATTCGGTGAGATTGACTTCCATCTCCATGGAATTGTTCATGCTGTTTTAATTGACCGCCTCGTGGAGCGCTTTATGCCTGATTATGCTTGTCCTTAGTCATGTTGCATTAGATTGTTTCAAACATGCATCCTTTTTATTGGGCACACACTAGTGGTTTCCAAAGTGAAAATTTCTCTCAGTAGGTTTATTGAATCTATATGACTATATGAACTGTATTTACTTGACCATCTTCTTTTGACTTGTTATTTTATTACTCGACCATCCGTCTTCTCGATCCATCCGATTGACTAGTTTGTTGTTAAGTCTTCTTTGTTTGAGCTTTGATAAAGAAACTCCTTCGCATCGCTGTACACTTGAGCGTCAAGTTCATTATCATGTAAAATTATCTCGTGTTCGGTGTCTCTCGTTCACCGATTTTAGTCATCTAGTGGTTATGTATGCGGTACATGCCGACCGGATTTGCTCACTTGTAAAGCACATGAACCGACAAAGAACGTTCTCCTTTTACCCTCGGGGTAGCGCACTGCTTTGGCCGTGGTGGTGGTGGTGCTTTTTGGTGCCGATGGATCTTCCATGGAGTGATATATCAACTTGATCTAGAAGGCATGAATAGGCTTTTCAACCTGCAGCGCTGACAAGGGGCGTGTCTTCTCTATTGATCTTTGAACTATGAGAACAATGAGATTTTGTTTTATCGAGCCGTTGCCATGGCTTGACATGGTTTTGTGGTCCTCGTTTTTTGTTTTAGATGAAATTATTGAAATGAAGCCGCAAGTTATCATTCGATTTGATGGTGATGTTGTCTCCCTGTTTTGATATCCGATCTCCCCGCATATGGCCTTGTGCAATTTGTATTGTCTCCCTGTTTTAGATGAAATTACGAAATGAAGAAGCAAGTAGCGATCCCCCCCCTATTTTCCTTCTATGTATGTATTCCTGTGATCCCGTCATGTGATCCTGTCCAACCGAACACAACTTTGAATTAGACACGGAATGGATCCGCATGTGTTTCAATTCGCACCGAGAATGAGTGAAGCAACCGGATCCACTTGATCCTGGCCAGAACCATTCAGGGCGTGAACGGTTCCCTCGTGGAACCGAACAAGCCCTAAAGGAGCTTAGGATGGAGCCCTCCTAAACAAGACCTTTGTCTCGGCGCATGATAGGGTCACCGTCGCCGCTGTCCCTCCGCCGTTCACAGCCTCCTCACACGAGTCTTAGGTGAGTTCTTCTTCTCTCTCTGTCTCACACGCAATTCCCTCTCTACTGTTAGTCCCATCTGGTCCCCGTTCTTGGCTTCAAGTCTCTCTTTGTTCTTGCAATCCATAAAAGATTTGATGTAGAGCGTAAAGAAACATGCAATAGATGTCCTTAATCACCTCAATATCTCTCGATTTGGTATAGTACTGGATGCAAATGTCAAGTGAATCATTGGTCCTTTTGCGTGCAGTAGCTGTTGGATCGTAGCCGTTGTTTGGGAAAAAAAAACAAAAAGGCAAATAATTTCACCCAAATCCATGTCCTCCTATGTGTATTATTTTGCACCAGGCTATACACTTGTCACCTTTTTCTTTGTCAAATATGTGTTATAGGCTTGGTTTTAATCTGTTGTAGCCACTGGACTTGTTTTGCTTGATAATATCTGTTGTAGCTCCTGCATGATGATGGTAGGGGTTGATAAATGTAAAACTCATGCATTAATCAATATCTTTACTCCATTTTTTTCAGAAAGCGTGTTATGTAGACTTTGAAAAGGGTAGGCGTTTGTGCTCCAGTCCAAAGCTACACTGTTATCAATGGTCGGTTAAACTTAGATTTCATTGCATTATCGGAGACTGGTAGAGCCAATTTTCCACAAACCACACTGAATAATATCTGCGTAAAAGGAGATTTTCTGTGGCAATCGTATGGCTCCAAGGGGTAGATCTGGTAGTATGATTCTAGGTGTTCATTTGTTAACTTTTGATATAGGTGAAATTGAGGAAGGTGACTTTTATATTCGTTTTAAACTAAATCTCATTTTTTATCGGAGCTAGTTCGTGTATGCTCTAAAGAAGCTTTACCTATTGTTATAGGTGGCGACTTCAACATTATTCGGAGACCGGATCAAAAAATAATGATAATTATAGTGACAGTGGTCTTTTATGTTCAATGTTGTTATTGATTCACTAAATTTAAGAGAAATAGAGATGTCGGGCAGAAATTTCACTTGGACAAATAATTTACCTAATCAAACTTTTGAAAAGTTAGACAGAAATTCTTACATGCACTCGACTTTGAAAACAATTTTCCTCACATTACTGTACATACCTTGAATAGAGAGATTTCGGATCACACACCTTTACTTTTCTCTACAAATAATCCATCTTTGAATCACCAACATCGGTTCAAATTTAAACTGGGATGGTTGTTGAGAGATGGATTTTGTGAGATGGTTAGCAATGTGTGGCAAAATACTCTTGTTCATGGCTCACCTATAGAAAGATGGCAGGCCAAGATTAGAAGGCTTCGCCAACATCTTCGTGGTTGGGCTAAGAATGTCGTGGGTGCATATAAGAAAGAAAAGACAATTTTGTTGAACAAACCGGATGAACTAGATAAAAAAAGCAGAATCGGTCACGCTTAATCAATCGAATTGGATTAAAACATGTACTAAATGAGAGATTAGGCGAGCTATTAAGGGAGGAAGAAATTAAATGGTACCAAAGGGCTAAGGCAAAACATCTTTTAGAAGGGGATGCAAACACAAAATATTATCATTTGCTTGCTAATGGAAGACATCGCAAAACTTCGTATCTTTCAATTTGAAGATGGAAGCAATATAATAAGTGGTGATGCCCAATTAAAAGAGCATATTACCAATTATTATAAGAGTCTGTTCGGTCCTTCAGAGGTCTCCTAGATTACGCTGGATGAGACAAACACTGAAGATATTCCACAGGTCTCATAGCTGGAGAATGATTTTTTGACTGCACCTTTCTCACAAGAGGAGGTAAGGGCTGCGATTTTTATGATGGAACATGATAAGGCACCAGTCCGGATGGTTTTCCAAATAGAGTTTTATCAGGTCTTTTGGAATATCCTAAAAGACGATCCGATGGCCCTGTTTATGGATTTCTATCAAGGGGATTTACCTTTAAATCGCCTTAATTTTGGAACTATCATTCTTTTGCTAAAAATGAAGGATGCGAAAAGTAATTCAGCAATACGACTCCTATCTGTTTCTTGAATGTGTGTTTCAAAATCTTCACTAAAGTTGCAACCAATAGGTTAACTTTCATAGCACAAAAGATAATTAGACCCACTCAGACGGCTTTTTTGCCAAGAAGAAATATTATGGAGGGTGCAGTGATTCTTCATGAGACTATACACGAACTTCATTCTAAAAAGAAAAGACGGGATCATTTTTAAGATAGATTTTGAAAAAGCCTATGACAAGGTTAAATGAAGCTTTTTACAACAAACATTGAGAATGAAAGGTTTCTCACAAAAATGGTGTCAATGGGCGTAAAAAGATTTACGAAAGGGGAAATGTTAATATTAAAGTGAATGATACCTTAGGTAACTACTTCCAAACTAAAAAGGGCTTAAGGCAAGGTGACCCTATGTCGCCCATACTATTTAATATAGTGGTCGACATGTTAGCTATACTAATTGTCGAGCAAAACAAGCGGACCGAGGTTGAAGGGGTTATACCTAATTTAATCTAAGATGGTTTGTCTATTCTTCAAGATCGGGATGATACAAGAATCTTTATGAGCCATGATGTTCAAAAGGCAAGAAACATGAAACTTTTATTGAGTACCTTTGAGCAACTATCGGGTCTAAAGATAAACTTTCATAATAAGAGCGAGATATTTTGCTTTGGTAAAGCAAAAGAGCAAGAAGAGTTCTATTCGCAAAATTGTTTGGATGTCTTTGTCGGCAAGTATCCTTTTTTGTTACTTAGGTCTGCCTATGCATTTTAGAAAGTTAAACAACAAAGATTGGAAAATTATTGAACAAAGAATTGAAAAGAGACGAGTGGATGGAAAGGTAAATTGTTGTCGATGGGTGGGCGGTTGGTTTTAATAAATTCGGTACTTTCTAGTTTACCAATGTTTATGATGTCTTTTTTTGAACTACCGAAAAGGAGTTCTAGAAAAAATAGACTGCATTTCGAATCACGTTTCTCTTGGCAAAATGACAACCACAAAAAAAGAAATATAGGCTAGCCAAATGGGAGATTTTATGCCAACCTAAAGACCAAGGAGGGTTAGGTATTCAAAATTTAAGTATACAAAATAAATGTCTACTAAGCAAATGGCTCTTCAAATTGTTGAATGAAGATGGCCTTTGGCAAGAATTGATAAGAAACAAATATATTAAAGATAAGACTTTAGGGAGTTGCGTTAAAAACCAACAGATTCTCATTTTTGGAAGAGTTTAATGAATATCAAAGATTGTTTTCTGAACCTTGGCTCCTTCAGGGTAAAGCATGGAACTCAAATCGGGTTACGGTATGATACTTGGTTGGGTAATAAGCCACTGAAAGAAAAATTTCTGTCATTGTTTAATATTGTTAGGAGAAAAAATGATTACGTAGTGTAGCACAAGTGCTTAGTTCAGCCCCACTAAATATTTCCTTTAGACGAAATTTAGTGGGAGTAAATCTAAATGCCTAGTATAGAATTATTGCATCCTTGCAAGATATTAATTTAAATGAACGAAGGGATGTCTTTATTTGGGGGCTAAATGCATCCGGAACCTTTACATCAAGTCTATGTATCTTTGCGTTAATTAACAATGGAGTTAGAGTGTCACAAGATATCGGCAATTAAGGTTCCTATGAAAATTAAAATTTTTTCTTTGGTACCTAAAAAAGGTGTGATTTTAACTAAAGATAATTTAGTTAGACGTAAATGGAATGGTGACAAAAATTGTTGTGTTTGCCACTTTCCTAAAACAATTCAACATCTTTTTTTTTTATTGTCATTATGCCAAATTCTTATGGCGTGCTATACATATACTTTTTGGTTTACCTCCTCCCACTGATATGAATGACTTATTCATAAGGTGGTCAAAAATTGCAAATAAAAAGTATAATTCATTGTTATTAACAAAGCAAATCTTTGCACTTTGTTGGGCAATTTGGTTGACAAGGAATGAAGTAGTTTTTTGATAAATGTAGACCAAAATCTTTCTTGCAGTCTTGTTTAGGGAACGCATTGGCTACGTCGGTGGGCAAGTCTGCGGCCCGGCATGAGGATCGGCGAACGGCCCCATACATGCTTTGCACAACATCTTGAGTCATCGGCGTTGCAATTTTTTTTTATTCTAGTGGATGGTTATCTGCAAGACATATTGGTCATGTTTAGGAAAAAAAACTTTATTTTGTTCCGGTCTACAAACTTGTTGCAGCTGTCACCTTTTAGTTCGAGACACTTTATAATAATTGGTGCGATTCTATCTGTCGATAGATGAAGCCGGATTTATTTTAATCCATTATCTAAAAAAAAAAAAAAAAAGTTTTGGCTCCTTGGGCGTGTATTGGGACGCTTGAACAAGTGGCAAACACAGTTACACACGCAGCCTGATGGGATCGGATTTATATGCCGGCTGCTGCCAATTAACGTTGGTGTGTCCTGGAAAAAAAAGGAGAAAAGGATGGTGCAATTACATAACCCCTCAATCCTACAAAGAATGCAATTCTAGGGACAAGCCAACTTTTTTTAAGTTTAATCAAGTTTGTAGACATTAGTATCAACATTTATGTTTCCAAATATAAATGTTGCTTATAGTAGTACACTTGAAAAGTAGGTTCTTATAGTAGGAGCGTGGTTCATATCAACTTTTCATAGTAGTACACTTATATCGGAGTTATTAAAAGTCCCTAGGAATCCTTGCTCCCACAGCAATCCGAGCATTGTTGGCGTCTTCTGTGCTCGACACCTGTCCCAGCATGTTTTCCCCTTGCGAACCACTCGCAACGCCAACGCCCGCACAGCCCACCGGCCCAGTCTCGCGTCCTGCTGCCCCCAGCCGCACAACCCTAGCCCCTCATTCCTCTCCATCCTTTCTTTCTCTTCTCCCCGCCGCCGCTATGTATCGCCGTGCATGCGCTCGCCGTCGTCGCTCCTCCGTTCACCTACAGCCCGGTGCCCCCAGAGGTAGCCTCATCTCTCTCTCTCCCGTTTCCTTTTCCCCTTCTCGTGTGCAGTCTTCCACTCGACTTGCTAATCCCGTCGCCCTTTTACATTGCAACTCGCATCTCCCGCGCCGCCCACGCAGCGTCCCCTTTCGCCTCCATCCATGGACCTGCCGGTGGTGGATCTCGCGCCGTACCTCTCGGCCTCGGCGGGTGAGGAGCAGGAGGAGGAGCTGCACGCGCTGTGCGCCACGGTCAGCGCTAGCCTGCGGGACACGGGGGCGTTGCTGGTCATGGACCCGCGCTGCTCCACCGCCGACAACGACCAATTCCTCGACGTCGTCGAGCGATACTTCGCCCGATCCGCCGACGCGAAGCGCCAACAGGAACGGCCTCACCTCCACTACCAGGTAGTATCTATAGCAGGTGCCGCTGGCCCCATACCTTTTCTTCTCCCCCCTCTCTGCTTGCCGAATTGGGGGTTGATGGATCGATCCATCGGGTGTGGGTAGACGGCTCTAAATACTGGATGGATTCACGGTGCTTGGATTGATATCACCTCGGTTGGATCCCGTGATCGATCACATTGTAAAATAGGCACGATTGAGTCTTGCTTGATGTGTGTTAAAATACCCCCACTTACCCCAGTGTTGAATTACTGATTTGTTCTTGGCAAAAGGTTGGTGTCACACCGGAAGGGGTGGAGGTTCCTCGCAGTTTAGTCGACAAGAACATGCAGGAGAAGATCAGGAGCATGCCTGAGGAGTTTCAGCCAGCCACGCCTAAAGGGCCCGACCCCAAATGGCGCTACATGTGGAGAGTCGGTCCTCGCCCTGCAAATACTCGCTTTAAGGTTCTATGTCACGTCTCTCTACAATCTTTGGTTGGCGATGCGAGCACAAGGGCATCTCCACATCCTCTCTGAGATTTGTTCACCGAAGTTGAGCTCTCTCTCTCTCTCAGATATGACCATGAGCTACTCGACGACGCAGGCTTGCGTGACTTCTGGATGGCCTCACAGGGCCTCGACGGTGGCGGGCAACGGCAGCCAGGAAGGTCATGCCTTAGCAGCTCCAAGGAGTGTTGAGGATTTAGTGCCGTTCTTATGTTACACGTCTATCAATTTTGGTACTATTCATGTTTTCGGTCATGTACCGTCGATACACTAGAATCGATTTGGGTGTTGCATAGTTTTTTTTTTTTTTTGCATTGAATGGGATGGATTAACTGTCCCTTGTGTCTCATTGTTGTTGGATGGGGATTACGAGGATGGGATTTTGGTGCTCCTGGAGCCTAATCTTTGTGTCAACTCCCAAATTATAGAAAGATGAAACCTTGCTGTCAAATTTGGATTTTTTTTTTTTCCGTGGATCTGTCTGTCCGAATACCTTTTCTGGAATTACCTAATTTTGTTGCCTGCCATTTATTTATAGGTATCGAGGACAGATGGGGCATTTTCTTCATTTCAACTTCGACAATTGAGACGATTTAGAATTTTGGAGGGGACTTGGATTGCACATCCGAATCAGTTCAGTTTCTTTGAACATTTGGGATCTACTGGTTACACGATTATTTCTTGTTCAAGGAGCATTCTGTTCATGGCTGCAACCAGATTATTCAGGCCACCATGGCAGCCACACTTCTTTGTCATTTAATAAATGCACGCGCCTCAGATGCTTTGCCCAGCAGCTGACAAATGTAGTATGTTCTTCTTCTTTTTTATTCCCTACATGTTGATTTTTTCTGTGGTATATAGATGATAGGACTTAATTCAAATTACAAATTTGACAAACACAAAATGCAATCCTATATTCAAGTGTTTTTTTGCACTCAAAACATGCAGGCTACTAAGTGCTAATACATGTTCCCTTATGTATTGTTGTCATCCATACATGTTCCAGAGCTAAAATTTGTTACAGAAATGGATAATAGAACCAAAGCCAGCATTGTGCAGCAATAGGATTGGTTGTACTATTAACCATGAAAATATTGATAAGCTATAAATATTGTGAAAAAAAACATCGCCCTTTATTCCAGAATTCCTTCTACTACATCTCCACAACTGGCATGTTTTAGAAATTATATTTGTGCTCTAATATTGATTGGTCTCAGTAGCTGCACTTCCTGTTTTTAATTTTCACGATGGTAGAGATAAAAATGTAGTACATTTTGTACTTGAGTTTCGCCATAGTAACGTGTTGAGTTTGTATAGCAATGCAAGTTAGTTTTTTCAGAGTTATTAGTTCTCATCCATTAGTGTTGTTTTCGCACGTTCTAATGTTTTCTTGCCCAATGTCAAACCTATTTAGTTCAAAATAAATTAATCGCAATCTACCCACAAGTAATGTATGTCTGATTTTATATTTTGCTCTCTGTCATGTTTGAGTGCGTGTCTCTGATGACCTTTTTTCTATTTTATAGGGTTGTTTGACTGCTAAATATATTCAGCATCATGGCACCTTATCATTTTAATGACCAGCTCTGTGTTTTCAGAAACCTCATGGCTGGTTGCACAACTTATCATTCTGCTGACGTTTTCCAACCTATTCTAATGGTCTCTGCACATCCGGACTACCATTGTAGCCATTTTCACTAAGATTTCTGTACCCATATAATGAATGACTATCAAACGTGTGGCTCAATTAGAACTATAAGGGTTAGCTACAGTGATCATGCATGTACTGAATGACTATGTAATGGATGGCTGAACAGAATCATCACCACCACCGTGGTTGTGCTATTCAAAATGGAGAAGTGATTGGTTTCACAACTATGTATTTGTTAGTGTGATATATGCCTACATTTATGTCCTGACAACGTGGTTATGATGACAATGGCTGCTGAAAACCTTTGTGTGGTTAGATCTTAGTGTTATTGTTTAAAACTATAAAAGCATATAGTACGCAGCATGGTGATATATGCCTAATGAGGACAAGTTTTTCTTTACCAAAACATTGTAGGGCGCCCGAAGGGGCGCCTGATGTTCTAGTCTACTTCAATGTTGCTTATAGTCTAGAAAAGCAGGTGCGGCTTTGCCAATTGCCACAACCTAATAGGTCCAGAAGTAGCTATACCACTATTTGCACATTTGTACACTTGGCAGGCAGCAAGTTCACAATCTAGATTTGCTTTGTACCCTGCACTTTGGCGTGGGTATAATAATGAACTAATGATCAATAATCGGAACATATAATACACTTCCATATTCGTATATGAAAACTATATTGTAGGAAGCTGAGAAAGACAGATATCTAAGGCATGAATACAAAGTTGATTGTACAGTGCAGCAGTGTTTGAGGGTTCAGGGATGTGCATGCAACATGTTAATTTTTTTTTTTTGTTCACTGTTTTGAAATTTGAAGGACCCCAAAGATGTCCCTTATCTTGGCCACAGCCATTAACCAATACGATCTCTTTTCAGTTGAAATGTCTTCAGTACCATGTTATCTCTCACCATGGTTTGGAAGTTTGATCATTTATCTAATTATCTTCGTGCTAGCATAGCAACATGTCAGTATGCAGTGAGTTAAATACCCATACAATTTCCTTTCTTGTTGATACTTAGTAATCCAGCCATTTTGCTGAATGTCTAGCCTCTCGCAGCCAGAATCTTTTACTTTTTGCGTAAATTACATACTTACATTCCCCATCTATAATTATAGATGTGCTCTGTCATACTTACATACTGACTAGCCTCTTGTTAACTTAATCAATGTGGTATTTTTTAAGTTTGAAAAAAAAACATAATGCTTTTAATGCATGATTATTGGCTTATTTAAATAGCATAGATGTGCTCTGTTACCCACGACACTAAAATTTAGTTGGCAAGCTCTGTCATCAGGTTTGGAGTCTTGTGCACTGTTAGACACAACTAATTATTATAGTGAGTGCCCTTGGAGCAGATCAGCAGAGTAAAACATGGCGTCCTTTGAGTCTTGAGTGCTTCATAGAACTAATGTTTGCTGGTGTCTATATAAAACTAATGTTTCATAGAAAGCTTACCCCCACATGCCTCCACTTTGTCATGCCCTGGACATGATAAGACAAAGCAGCCACCATTTGCTGCATGCTGTACTTTGAATTTGTTTTCACACCTTATATGACCATATATTTGCAAATTAGCTTTTCCTTTGGCCCTGAATCATATTGCTTTCTTCAAGTATCAGTTGATTTTATTTTGATGCAAACGAGCATCAGTTGAAAAGGGAAAGCTGTTGATGTTCTTAACTTCAGGCCAACTGGAATCGTCGATTGAATTCAGGCCGGCCATTGTTACCGGCTATCGCTTGATTTTATTTATTTCACCCCAGAAACATGTACTCCTACGCAGATTGCTGTTGCTTGCTTGTCAGCAAGCCAGCTACAGAGCTCTGCGCCACAGTGCCTTCTACGCTCGGGTGTGTTTAGAGGCCAAATTTTTGCCCAAAATTTTGGAATTTTGGCATTGTAGCGTCTTGAAAAGACGTGCTTGACGTTTCGTTTGTTTGTGGTAAATATTATCCTATCGTGGGGTAACTAGGCTCAAAAAGAATCGTCTCGCCATGATATACATCTAAACTGTGCAATTAGTTTTTTTTTTTTACCTACATTTCATACTCCTCAGCGTGTGTCTTTTGGTGCGTTTAATGTTTTGATGTGATCGGAGTAGTCTGAAGAAAAGAACTAATAGCTTGGATTTCAGCAATGGTGATTTGGTTAAGCTTTGCGTCTTGCTGCCTGGGCTTTTTAAGAAGGGGAGAAGGAAAGTGTGCCATGATTGAGACAGCTTCCTGAGTGCCTGGGTGGGTGTGAGAAGGGACGGAAGAAAAGACTCGACTGAGTCAATTAACTGCAAAATGTGTATACTTACATTTTTTTTGGCTTGGTCATTTATTTTTTAAGAACAAAATATAAAAATATATATAGAAAATAATCCCGAGTGGACAGTAGGACCACTCATCGCACATTGTGAGGTGGCCGCTGGGTCTAGTACAACTGGGCCACAGTCAGCACACTACCCGGCAGCAGAGCCAGCAAGATCACGACGGGCAATATGCCAACGCCCAAAGGCCCCAAACCCAACGCACCATCATCAGGCATCATACATAGGACTCTCCACTTATAGTAGTACTAGTATGTTTTAGAAAAAGACCGTCCACTGATGCGTGGTGCCAATATCATAAACACTGATGCGTCATCATGCGTGGTGCTGCACTCGTCCAACTAGCGTCACCTAGTGCGTGATTGGTTAGGCGCATTTGGTTTAATCAGACCAATGAGAGGATCGGGGCGAAGCTAGACCAGATGGCCACTGGTTTTGTTTGAAAATGGATGGGGTCATTATGACCTATTAGCACTAAATACAGTAATTCTCTATTGAAAATTTTGAAATCCGTCAGGGTCGGTGGACCCTGGTGGTATACTGTAGCTTCGCCCCTCAGAGGAAGCACACAGATAGTATTTGGTAGGCAGTAGGCCGAATGAATCTGGCTGCGCTGGTGCCATAGCAAAGACAAAAGTTTCCACTAGCAATAGTTGCCCGCAGCATGCGGTCCACCAATGCATTGCATTGTTTATTCAGCCTCATTTAGTAGGGGCTTCGGCTCCTCCGGTAGAGTTCTATCAAACTGTTTAGCAAAAGTTGTTCAGAGTTAATCCCTCCGTCCTAGAAAAACATGCAATATTCGTGCCGGTAGTACATAACTGATAACCCCTCAATCCTACAGAGAATGCAATTCTAGTTACAAGTCAACTTTTTTTTTTAAGTTTAATCAAGTTCATAGACATTAGTATTAACATTTATGTCTCTAAATAAATTTTCTCTGTCCCAGAAAAACATGCAATATTCGTGCCGGTAGTACATAACTGATAACCCTCAATCCTACAGAGAATGCAATTCTAGTTACAAGTCAACTTTTTTTAAGTTTAATCAAGTTCATAGACATTAGTATTAACATTTATGTCTCTAAATAAATTTTCCACGAGAAATATATTTCAGCACACTACCCGGCAGCAGGCCAGCGCAAGATCACGACGGGCAATATGCCAACGCCCAAGCCCAACGCACCATCATCAGGCATCATACGTACAGTAAGACTCCACTTATAGTACTATGTTTTAGAAAAAGACCGTCCACTGATGCGTGGTTATCAATATCATAAACAGTGATGCGTCATCATGCGTGGTGCTGCACTCGTCCAACTAGCGTCGCCTAGTGCGTGATTGGTTAGGCGCATTTGGTTTAATCAAAGGCTGTGTTTAGATGCCGAAAAGGGGTGTGGAATTTCGTGGTATTTCTAAGGAAATTGCACTGAAAAAAGAGCGAACAGAAAAAAGCAATCAGAAGACGTTTCGTTTGTTTGTGGTAAATATTATCCTACCATGGGGTAAGTAGGCTCAAAAGAATCGAATCAAGATGTACATCTAAACTGTGTAATTAGTTTTTTTTACCTATATTTCATCACTCCGGCATGCGTCTTTTGGTGCATTTAATCTTCGATGTGATGGGAGTGCAGAAAATTTTGGAGAGAAATTGTGGATCTAAACATGGCCAAACCCATGTGGGAGGAAGCACACAGATATTTGGTAGACAGTAGGCTGAATGAGTCTGGCTGCGACGGTGCCACGGCAAAGACAAAAGTTTCCACTAGCACTAGCTGCCCGCGGCACGCGGTCCCATGCATTGCATTGTTTATTGAGCCTCATTTGGTAGGGGCTTCGGCTCCTCCGGTAGAGCTCTATCAAACTGTTTAGTAAAAGTTGTTTGGAGCTATTTTTCGGCAAAAAAAA
Source organism: Hyparrhenia diplandra (assembly GCA_015847255.1). Taxonomy (NCBI): domain Eukaryota; kingdom Viridiplantae; phylum Streptophyta; class Magnoliopsida; order Poales; family Poaceae; genus Hyparrhenia; species Hyparrhenia diplandra. Next base: position 89,419 of record JADLZK010012414.1, on the reverse strand, counting down.
GAAGATAGAGTTATTTTGGAGAAGACTCCAGCTTCTCTGAAGGAGGCTTAGGAAGGAGCCCTCCTAAACTAGACCTTCTTGTCTCGCGCATGATAGGGTCACCGTCACCGCTGTCCCTCCGCCGTTCACAGCCTCCTCACACGAGTCTTAGGGCAGTTCTTCTCTCTCTATCTCACACACAATTCCCTTCCCTCTCAAATGTTAATCTCATCTAGTCCCCGTTCTTGGCTTCAAGTCTCTCTTTGTTCTTGCAACCCATAAAAGATTTGATGTAGAGCGTAAAGAAACATGCAATAGATGTCCTTAATCACCTCAATATCTCTCAATTTGGTATAATATATAGTGCAGGATGCAAATGTCAAGTGAATCATTGGTCCTTTTGCGCGCAGTAGCTCTTGGATCGCAGCCGTTGTTTGAAAAAAGAAAGGCAAATAATTTCACCCAAATCCATGTCCTGGAGTACTTTGCACCAGGCTGTACATTTGTCACCTTTTTCTTTGTCAAATATGCGTTATAGGCTTGGTTTTGATCTGTTGTACCCACTGGATTTGTTTTGCTTGATAATATCTGTTGTAGCTCCTGCATGATGATGGTAGGGGTTGATAAATGTAACACTCATGCATTAATCAATATCTCTACTCCATTTTTTCAGAAAGCAGAGTTTGAAAAGGGTAGGCGTTTAATTTGTGCTCCAAAGCTACACTAGCTTGGCTGTTGCCTCCTTGGGCGTGTACTGGGACGCTTGAACAAGTGGTAAACACAGTTACACATGCAACCTGATGGGATCGGATTTATGTGCCGGCTGCCGCCAATTAACGTTGGTGCGTCTTGGGGGAAAAAAAAAAAAGAGAAAAGGATGGTGCAATTATCTTACATAACCCCTCAATCCATCAGAGAATGGCAATTCTAGGGACAAGTCAACTTTTTTTTTAAGTTTAATCAAGTTCGTAGACATTAGTATCAACATTTATGTCTCAAATAAATTTACCACGAGAAATTTATTTTATAACTAATTTAATTACAATTATTTAGTATCATATTTTTTAAAAAAAGAACTCTCATACTGATTTATTCAAATCTAAAATCATTTGACTTTTTATGAAGTGAGAATTGTTTCTTAGAGAAAGAGTACTATAGTTGTAGAAGGTAGCAAAAAATTCGGTAGAAATTGTCGTATTTTTGTTATAAATGAGTGGCTCAACTACAATGGTCGTTCAGTGAAGAGATGGCTACCGCGGTCCGGGTAAACCAAGCATTATGTAGGCATCCTTAAATATGCTTTAAAGGCTAATATTTATAATTAAAGAGAGGTTATATAGTTAACCCTCGATATGTTAGGAGATTAGTAGATCTTTTTTAGTATTATACACCCATGCAAACACAAACATAAACTTGGGTTGAAAACAGAGAGGTTAACTTCCGTTCCTCCGACTTGTCCCTTTCTCTACATTTTACCTAGCCGTTTTTGTATTTTCAAAAAATCCGAAATGGGACGTGACACAGATCTAGAGTCGTCAGGTGTGAGACAAGATGAAACGGGAAAGGGTTGATCTATCCCGTATTACGGGGATCCCGTATTTGGTCGAGTTGTTTTTTTTAGCAGGACCGTATTTGGACGAGATGAACCCATTGTACCCGAATTTGTTGTAAAATACGGGATAAGCCCAACATACAGTATCTATGTGTGAGGCCCAGGAGCTAAAAGGCCCATCATATCATATCCCCTTCTATTTTTCCCGGGAAAAAGTCTACTTTCGGTCCCCCAACTTTTTGCGAAAGTCCCATTTTGGTCCCCTCAACTCCAAAAACCGACAAAACGGGCCCCTCCTTTTCAAACCGTGCAGATTTAAATCCCTCGACGGGTTTGGAGGGGTGGTTTCGCTACAGTAACTCCGGTTTTTCTTCAGTGATCGTGGTTTTCGTTTTTTTCTATTTTCTTATTTATTTAAACTGAATCTTTCAAAAAAATCATAGTAAATCACGAAAAATTCATAAAATAGAAAATCAATTTTGTTGGACTCCCACATGAGTAGAGCTACACAATGAATATATAATATGGTATACTTTAGTACAAAGTTTTTGCTAGAAGGTTTTGTCTTTTTCTTTTTTTTATTTATTTCAAATCAATCTTTAAAAATCATAGTAAATTACAGAAAAAATATAAAATAAAAAATTCAATTTTGTTGGACTCCACATGGGGCGCGCAATAACACAAATGCGTAGTTACTGTGGCTCTTTAAACTGGGTTAGGTTAGCTAGGTTTCTTTGTCGATCTGCGTGCGTGCGTCGCTGAAGCCGTGAACCCGATCGGTGGATCCCGGCCATAAATTAAATAGTACACCTATATATCTTTATTGTGTAAATATGCTCATGTGGAGTCTAGCAAAATTGGTTTTTCAATTTTATGATTGTTATAATTTATTATGATTTTTAAAATATTGAGCTGAAATAAATAAAAAGAAAAAGGCAAAACCTTAAAGCAAAAATTTTATATTAAAGTATACCATATTATATATTCATTGTGTAGCTCTACTCATGTGGAGTCCAACAAAATTGGATTTTCCATTTTATGAATTTTCTGTGATTTACTATGATTTTTGAAAGATTCAAATAGAAATAAATAAGAAAATAGGAAAAACGAAACCACAGTCATTTGAAGAAAACCGAGTTATTATGTAGCGAAACCACCGTCCAAACCCGCCGAGGGACGAAATCTGCACGGTTTGAAAATCCGCCGAGGGACGAAATCTGCACGGTTTGAAAAGTTGAGGGACCCGTTTGTCCGGGTTTTGAAGTTGAGGGGCCAAAATCGGACTTTCGCAAAAGTTGAAGGACCGAAAGTAGACTTTTCCTTTTCCCTGCGGCGGCTGCTGCGCATGGGCCGCTGCCCGCTAGCTTTCCGCTTTGCCTCAGCCTGCGAGGCTGTGAAAAAAAAAAGGGTTGCTTGCGAGGCTGTTGATCGTTGTTGCCTGGTGGCCTTGGAAGCAGACACCCTCCCTTGATTAGAGGAGGGTTTTAGGTGTGGTTTAAACCCCAAACCCACCTCGGTGATGGTAATGGTGGTACACCTCCCGCTCTGCTCTCTCCCTTCTCCCTGCCCTGCATTCACTGCCGCCCCTGCTGTGCACTGCTGGTTCGTGCTTGTCCCCTCCCCTTTTCCGGAAGCTTGGAATGGCACACAAAAAAATGGTAGCAGGTGGATGCTTCTTGGTAATGTATAATTTTGAACATTAATCCTAAAATCAGAAAGTGCTTTCTTTCTCTGTAATATGATTATATGAAGGGCTGGGAGTACCAAATTGAATTCAGGTCATCCAAAACTGAAACCTCATCTTCTTTTCTTTGTTTTTTTTTCATGAGTTCAAATGCTTTGGGTGAAATGTAATTAACTTTTGTGTCTTTAGATGAAACGCAACCACTGCGGCGAAGTGTAACCATCCTTTGTGTGGTTAGGTTCAATGTAACCCAAATCCTTCTCACTTCTCTCCTATTTATTTTTGCTTTGGACAGAGCATGGAAGGTGCAGACTAGGGTGCTACTATGCAATGTTGTGTCTCAGCCGGCCTCCAGGATTTTAATTTTGTGGTTGCAGATGTGATTTGTTAAAATAGAAGAACCTCCAGAGTGTTGAGACTTGATCTGTCGCTATTGGTCTTTAAAAAATCATCAAAATCAAAACAATAGAACCACGTTTAGGGACATGACAAAAATTGGCCCTGTTCGCTGGCTTATCGGCCCGGTAGGTCAGTGATTTTTCTCACAAAGATCGGCCAGCCCAGCAGCCACCGGTCGATTTTCTCACAACATCAACAGCCGTAGGCCGGTTTAACAGGCTCAATGAAGGTTTCAGGCTTCTCAGGCTAATTCAAGCGATCAAGACTGCAATTGATGAACCCATCTTTAGATCAAGCCTTAAATTATCAGTCAACCAACTTTAGATTAAGATTACATGCAGTGAACCATTGGGTATTTTACTTAACAAATATCTAAATTTCACGATTGCTATTTTAAGGTCCTGTTTGGTTTAGGGACTTTTTAGTCCTTGGGACTAAAAAAAATCCCTTTAGTCCCTACCAAACCAAACAGAGTGACTTTTTTGAGACTATTCCTTTATTAGTCCCTAAAAGACTCTTTTTGGAGGGACTTTTTATTAGTCCCTAGGACTAAAAAAGTTTAGTTCCTAGCAACCAAACAGGACCTAATGGATCCATAAAGTTACAGGTTGTTTCTATTTCCCCATGTTATTATAATTCTGTATTTGTCATCTGGATATTATATTCTTGCCTAAAATTATTCATATTAGGCTCTGATTTTCTCTTCTACGTGTGACCACTCAGCACATCTGCAAGCATGCTTTGCACTGGATACCTGGACATATTCGAACACAGAGCTGTTTACTGTTCAACAGGTTCACTTTCAGCTTGCAGCCACAGCAACTATGCCTGTGCCTATCCACCGGATTCAGTTACACGAAACATCACTCGACAATCATTACAGTTACAGTGCAGACTCAACGCTATATGTAACTATTTTTTTTTAGAAAAACATGCACTCAGATTGACCACAGAGACACCTCTGGAGTAAGATGACCATGACAAAGCGATGGGCACAGCAACAAAAAAAAAAAAAAAAAAAAAAAAATCCTTGTATAATACCTGTGCCACTGTCACGATCTATAAAATATAATGCCCCCCAATGCTTTTGCTATGCCTTTGTCATGTACTATTTCTATAACTTCCTACGCAATGTAATTTCTTCATATGACTTAGGGTGTCTCCAACAAAGGACCTAAAGCCCAAACTACATCACCCACAGTATTTTTGCATATCAAAAACAGCCTCCAACGGCCGACCTAGACACCGCATGCGGTTTGCCTGCCATACCGAAGGAAACGCAATAAAGGGTCCTTCTCTCTCCTGCCCATATCTATGGGCGCGGACGGTGTGAAGGAGGCGGGGTATGTCGCGGCGGCGCGCTGCGGCGATGGGAGCCCGCGGTGGAGAGTTGCCGGCGCGGCCCGCGGCACCGGGGCCGGAAGAGGTGTCGCCGAGGAGCACATAGGCACGGCGGCGGGTCCGCGGCAGGGGAGCCGCTAGCACGGCAAAGGCAGGTCCCCGCGACACGCTGGTCGGGCGCTGGGCGAGGCAGAACACGGCAAAGATGCGGCCGCGAGGAGCGCTCGACGCGGGCGTGGGTCGGGCGGACGGGGCGCGCTGCGCAAAGGTCGGCGCCCCGCGTGTTGTTCTTCACGGCGCCCGCGGGGCGGGCTCATGGGCTACCTCCGTTCCAGAGCTCGAGCCTCGCCGGCGCTCCCGCTTCCCGCCGCACGCTAGCCGGTGCTCGCAAGGCCTACCCGGCAGTGAAAGCCGGGCCGACGCTGGCGCGACGGACGCGGCGGGCGAGGCGACACGCGCGGCGGCGCGCGCGGCGAGGCGCGCTGACGCTGAATGCGGCGCCGCGGGCCGAATAGGACGGGAGGCGGGCGACGGGCGTGGCGGTGTCAAGCCGGACGAGGCGGAGACGGGATTTGTGTTTTGGGCTGTTGCATACACCGTTGGAGACGGACACTTTTGCCTCACGCAGAGTTTCACTGTGCCGCCACCAACCTCTCGTATGCCTCGTGTTTTTTGCGTCATCTGTTGGAGACGGCCTTACTAGTGCGTGCGCCCCTGCCACTAGTTATCATTAATCAATATATCTACTCCATGTTTTCAGAAAGGGTACCGCGGTGTCGTTATGCAGACTTTTGATTTGAAGAGGGCAGGCGTTTGTGCTCCCTCCAAAGCTTTCTCAATGAACAGTGGTTAGCTTGGCTCTTTGGGCGTGTGAGTCATCCAAACACAGAGCCCCGCCCAGCACTGAACTATGCAGTCCAAGCCCACAACCCAGGCAATCTTGCTACCTAACGAAATAAGCCCAACATACAGTATTCGTGAGGCCCAGGAGGTAAAAAGGCCCATCGACCATCGTAAGGAAGCAGCAGAGCAGACAGCCTCCCTTGATTAGATGACGTTGGACGGCATTAGAATCAACTTCGGCTGGCTCATTTGGATTAGGTTGATCTTGAAAAGCATCTTTCATTGAACCTACATCAATAGGTTTTTCTTTTTCAAAGATGACGAAGCCCCTAAAAAGAAATCTTTTGCAAAACATAACGAACATATCCATAAACAAAAAAGTATATAATAAATATTATATGTTAAAACAACAAAAAGGGGAGAAAAGAAAAGAAGTTTACCAGTACGAGCTCCTTCTTGCAAAGGACAAGAAACCTTTCTAAAATCATCAATGTTCACAATGGAATCAGACAAACGAATCACCCGATCCTCTTTAGCTTCCTCATCAACAACATTGTCACAATTACCAAAATCCGTAGATGCAATAATAGTTCCTTTCCAACGAAGATACTTTTCAAAACATCACTAGTCTACATGGCATCTGACTTTTGCGACGTCTGACTTCGAGGTGTTTAGCTTCGTGATGCCTAACTCTTCAACATTTGTCTTCAAGACATCTTCCTCAACATTTTCCTCGGGACAGACAACTTTTTTAGAACCAACACCTTCGGTCTTAACTGTTAGATGTTGTGTATTGGATCGAGAAGACAATATCTTTATTGATGAAACTTGGTTACAAAGCAACCAGTGAACCCTGCCCCGCACCGTACATGTCAAGGTGTATTTATAGGGTCCCCGACTTCATGTCACTACAGAAATGGTGAAATTTACATTTATGCACTAAGCTAAAGTCTTGATCTTCATCTTTCCAGTGAAGCGTCTCTCCCGTCTTCACTCTATTTTTATCTTTACCTTCCTCCTTTCACATCTCTGATGATCCTTCAATGCAAAGTTAACTTTGTAGCTTTGCTTTCCTACTCAATCTTTTAAAAAATGATTTACAACTTCATAGTTAGAGACTAAAGTTTTTGGGTCACGAAGTTGAATACCAATAGATCCATCTTAATAGTGTGGCTTTTCCTAAACTCATGATTCAAAACATAAATGAATTTAAACCTTCACGAGTCTAGCTAGCCATCCATTGTAATTGAGGAGTCCATCAACCTGTTTACACCCTTCTTCTATTGCCTGCTTGTCATCTCAATAAATAAAATCTCATTAGTTCTCTAATTCGATGGTCATCAATGCCAAAACCATCATTAGGGCTTGATTACACTTATACAAATTGCCAATGATCTTGTGAAACATGGACTTCCAAAGTATATTGGTGTGGATGCCTTCTTTACTCAGTCTCATTGTCAACAAAAATCTATTTCTCTCCTGTGCGTGCCTTTAGAGTTGCAATTGGTTGGCTTTTTGACTAAAGCATAAACTTGAGAGCAGCATTGGCTTTACTTGATCAAACCCAATTGTTCCAATCCTCCGCTTCCAGCTTGAGTTTAAAGGGATGTTAAATGCATGAAGGCTCTTATATTATAGGTCCATATGGCCCAACCCATGAAGTTGATGAGGCTCTCTAGCCCTCTATATATACTCATCTCCACTTTAGGAGTGTTCATCTTATCAAATTCCTATCAGGTTAGTAACAGAGTTGATATTTGTGACATTTTGTTGCCCAAAGTCCCTCAAATATATTTTTAAGTACTGCAATATTCCTCACTTGTGTCCTCCAGTCTTTCTAGGCATTAAAACAACTTGCTCTCTCCATACAAGCAGTCATAACATTAATATCTGTTGTTCAGAAATGTTTACTTGTTATGCAAATGCCTCTAATCAGATCAGTTCTTTACATAGAGAAACTGAACACTAGATGATTATAAATGACATTCAAGTATCTAGTAACGAGTGACTTATCCAAAGCATTGACACCTTCTTTGCACATATGAGTACATATGTGAAATAAATGGCCTACATATATAGCCCTTTTTAAGCCAAGCATACAATTTTAAATTCCTATTAAATCGGACAAAAAGGATTTCAACTGTTGCATTTGAGTTTGGCTTTAAATCAATTCTGAATCCTAAAATTGTAAGGGAAAACCATGATAAACATAGACAACATAATAATATAAGTATTCAAGGAACAGATGAGACCTGTGGCCATGAGCAACTGAATAGCTGAGTTACCTCCCATGCAACTTGGTGATGATGAGTAGTATCAAGAACCCTAGGAGGGAATCCAAGAACCGGCACATTCAAACCCTAGGAGGGAGAGAGGACGAAGAAGGGGAATATGAGGTGACTTACCGGGAGAAAGGACAAGCAAGCGGTCGTCGTTGCCTCGGTATCCCGTTGTCGCCCTCGGCGTCGCCGGCGGTCGCCTCATGTCGTCGCTCGCGAGGTCACAACAAAGAAATTGAGGTTGATTTTAGCCTTTAACCGCCCTGGACTGCCCCGGCTCGGGTTCCCCCGGAGCGTGACTTGTGAGCGAAAGCACATCGCCCCCGCCGCTCCCGCTCCGGCTACACGCGCCCCCCGCCTCGCCTCCCCACGACGGGCTCCGGTCCACGGCTACGGCTACGCCCGGCGGCTTCACCGGCCGGTCGCGTCAAGGCTGCCGTGGAAGGGATGCTCTTCTTCCGCTACACCGACCACTCCAAGGGCGGCACGGGTCGTCGTCGACAAGCTCGGCGAGGAGTACCGCCACCACGGCGAGATGAACCGCTTGTCGGCTGCCGCATCGGCAACTCATGGGCGTGCTCGGCGAGAGCACAGGCGTGGCGACGCCACTTCCGCCGCTTCTTCCACGGGAACGACTCCACCATGCACCTCAACTACTACCTGCCGTGCTAGCGGCCCCTCACGACTGGCCCTCGGGCATCGGGCGCATTGCGACCCACCTCGCTCACCATCCTCCACCACCAGGGGCGACGTGGGGGCCTTGGTGTTCGGCGCCGCCGCCCGGCACCGACACTGGCGCTCCATCCGGCCCCACCGGGCGCCTTCGTCGTCAACATCGGCGACACCTTCATGGCGCTCTCCAACAGCCGCGACGTGCACCGTGCCGTCGTCAACAGACGGGTCCCACGCCGCTCGCTCGCCTTCATAGGTGGGTTGTCTGACTGATTTGACCGATCGTTGCTGTGCAAAATGTGAGGGTTGGTGAGTAGTGAGGCACTCGAGAGAGGATGTACTGTAGGCGAATTAGGCGCATCCGCAGGATCTCGCCGGGGCGCACGTACCACATCCAATGCAAGGAAAAGGGATGGCAGTTTTGGTTCCGAGCCAGTTTTGATTCCAGGCCTGGCCGAAACGAACGCACATTTCCAGGCCAGGTCGGATCGAAAACAGGCCACATCAATCCAGGTGGAACCGGACCTGGAACAGGCCAATCCGGCGAAATGGAACGAAGCCTTAATGGAACTCTCTTCTGCATGAAGATGGTGCTACACAAACCAAAGAGACCCTTGGATTGTTGTCAAAAAAGAGAGAGAGATCTTTGGGTGTGCAAGTCATCCAAACACGGAGCCCAGCACTGACCTATGCGGTCGAAGCCTGGCTAACGAAATAAGCCGAACATACAGTATCTGTGAGGCCCAGGTGCTAAAACGGCCCATCGACCATCGTAAGGAAGCAGCAGACAGCCTCCCTTGATTAGAGGAGGGAGGGTTTAAGGTAGGCGTGGTTAAACCCCAAACCCACCTCGGCGACAGTGATGGTGATGGTACGCCTCCTTTCTCTCTGCTCTGCTCGCATTCACTGCTGCTTCCTGCTTGAGGTGAGGACGGTGAGGTGTCCCCTCCTCAAACCAAGATCCCTTTCCCCTTCCACTCCAGACTCGGCGCCGCCCGCCGCCCCCGTCGCCATGCGCGAGAAGAAGCTCACGGCGGTGCTACCATCCATCCTGTCCCCGCGTCGCCTCCTCCACTGATTGACCCACTCACCACTCATTGCTTGCCCGTGTAGCCCACCAGCCTGGGCATTCCACACCACCCCTCCCCTTCCACAGTAGCCATGGCCAAGCCACCACCACCCATCTCCACCTCCACCTCCGGCTCCCCAGCCCCGCTCCCCACCACCACCACCACAACTGGCCGCGTCCTCACTCTCCCCTCCCTCACCACCACCTCCTTCCGCTCCCTCCTCGCCTCGGCGCGCCGCTCCCCAGTCACAACACTAGTATCCGCCTTCTTCCTGCTCGCGCTCTTCATGTACGGCGAGGACGCGCGCACCATCGCCGAGCTCTCCATCGACGACTACCTCTACCCGGACGCCCCCGACCTCTACAACGCCGTCTCGGGCCTCCCTCCCCTCTCTCTACCACCTCCCGACTGCGACCTCGCCACCGGCCGCTGGGTCTTCGACAACGTCTCGGTCCCGGCGTACCAAGAGAGAGACTGCACGTTCGTCACCAAGCAGGTCACCTGCCTCGCTAATGGCCGGCCTGACCATCTCTGGCAGTACTGGAAATGGCAGCCTGACCACTGCTCCCTCCCCACGTACGTCCCCTCCCTCCACTCCAGATCTGCAACCCTCATTGCGAGCTCGCATTTCGCTTTGATGATTGTTGCCCGGCCTCCACTCAACTGATGATGAATGCTCGCGGCAGGTTCGACGCTCGGAGGTTCATGGAGGCGATGCGGGGGAAGCGGCTCATGTTTGTGGGGACTCGCTGAACCGGAACCAGTGGGAGTCGCTGGTGTGCCTGGTGCAGCCCATTCTGAGCAAGGGGGAAGAAGAAGGTCGTCAGGCGGGGCTCCCTCACCGTTTTCCACGCCAAGGAGTACCGCGCCACGCTCGAGTTCTACTGGGCGCCGTTCCTCGTCGAGTCCAACTCCGATAACCCCAAGATCCACAGCATCGAGCACCGGATCATCAGGACCGAGCGGATCGAGGGCCACGCCAGGTACTGGAGGGGCGTCGATTACCTCATCTTCAACACCTACATCTGGTGGATGAACACTGCCGACATGAAAGTCAGGTCAGACTCTGTTCTTCACTGCTTCCTGACTGGATTGGCTCCCTGTCTCCTCAATCAGGACTGCAAATGTGTAGCTTCTTCTTTTTGAAAATTGCAATTGAGCAATGGGTTGATGGATTTTTGCAGGAGACCAAATTCGAGGTATTGGTCTGAGCATGACGAGGTTCCCAGGATTGAGGCGTATGCTCGGGTGTTCAAGACGTGGTCTGATTGGCTCAATAACAACATTGATCCTGCACGAACGTCTGTCTTCTTCATGACAATTTCTCCACTTCACATCAGGTAACTGAAACCTGCTGCATTTATATTTCCTTTACTTTATTTTCGTCTCTGGTACAAGCAGGGGTGGTTTGCTAGCTGTGGACTTTGATTGATTTGTACCATTATTATGAGTGATTGTTGATGCGACCTTGAACTTTGTGGGCACTGCCGATCAATTAGACACCGTACATAGGCTTAATCGAAGGGATTTGTTACTTAAGCCCAATTGCCTTCCGGTGCACCGAGTTTCCTCCTTTTCTATTCAGCAGGGCACAATGTCACTGTCCAGTGTGTCCACTCAACCAACTATGCAGTCAATCAGTCGATGAATAAGACTCAGCTGTCAGGCTGGTTCATGGCCCACATGGAAAGTGATGGCCTAGCTTATAGGTCTGATGATCAATTTTCTTGCATGGATACAAAAATCCAAATAGAGTTCAATTTTATGGACTTCACTCTGTACTCACTAGCAGATTTTGGTTGGATATTTCTCAGATTTGTCGTATTTGCAATATGCAATAAAATAAGGAGGGTATTTTTAGACTTGTTACCATGGTACATAGATGATACTAAACTTTTGAGTTTTGAGCATTTGCAAAATTAAAGATGAAATAGACCAAATAAATTTAAAACTTTGTTGAAACTTGAAACCCCTCACTGCATTCCAGGTTGTGTGATTCAAATGTTGTATGAGAATTTTAAGGTAAGAAGCATCTGTGGACTTAAAGTACACCAAAACTAGCACTTAGGGATGATGGGGGCGACTTTTCTTTATGATCTCAACAAACATCTGTGTGGGTCTGGTTCGCAATTATGAAGGCAAAAGGCACTATTTGGTACAACAGCAAAAGAATGATGTTTCACATGTGGTGTGGTGTGGGTTAGCTGAGACTTCTGTGCCATTTTTTGCATCACAAGCAACATGAAAATCGGGATTTGACAAGAGAAAGGAGCCCCACTTTTTCTGAAATGGGCTTCTGTATTTGTCCTGATTCCTAACAGATACTTAGAATAGAATATGACTGTTTGAGTACTGTTGAGAAATATCTATACATGGATGCATACTAGAAAATGGACAAACCTGTTAAAAGTTTAGTTTGAGGTTTATCTTGATCAAGGCTCTTTTTGCCATCTGTTACAGTGTTATGTCATGCCATAACTATTAAAAGTCTTATTGTACTTCTAAGAAAGAAGTGGCTTCTTATTCAGTTAAACAATTGGGTACCTCATGCCATTGTATGTTGAACTTGTCATGTTGGAGTATTTGAAATTAGGTTGATATGAACCATGCTCCCTACGAATGTTGTTTATAGTAGTACACTTGAAAAGCAGGTTCTTATAGTAGGAGTGTGGTTCATATCAACTGTTCATAGTAGTACACTTATCTAATTCAATGTTGCTTATAGTCTAGAAAAGTAGGTGCAGCTTTGCCACAACCTAATGGGTCCAGAAGTAGGTATACCACTATTTGCACATTTGTGCACTTGGCAGGCAGGTTCACTATCTAGATTTACTCTGTACCCTGTGCTTTGGTGTGGGTATAATAATGAACTAATGATCAATAATCGGAACATATAATACACTTCCATATTTGTATATGAAAACTATCTTGTAGGAAGCTGAGGAAGACAGATCTCTAAGGCATGAATAGAAAATTGATTGTACAGCACAGCAGTGTTTGAGGGTTCAGGGATGTGCATGCAACATTTTTTTTTTGAAGTTCACTGTCTTGAAATTTGAAGGACCCCAAAGATGTCCCTTATCTTGGTCACAGCCAGTAACCAATACGATCTCTTTTCAGTTGAAATGACTTAAGCACCATGTTTTCTCTCACCATGGTTTGCAAGTTTGATCATTTATCTAATTATCTTCATGCTAGCTGAGCCTAGGTTGACGAGTGGTCAAGCTTGGGGTAGAAAAGTCAAACGACTTACAATTTGGGATGGAGAAAGTAACATTTATGATGCCAAGTTGCCAACGAAGTATCATTAGATTCTTCATTAATTCTATTTTTTTCTTCCCTTAACTAAAATCGTGGACTCATGGTTTAATTATCGTCCCTCAACTTCTTCAATGCTGGAAATTTTCCCCTTCAAATTTTGAAACCATCAACTCATATACAGCAATTATATATGAATGCAATACTATAAATGCAGTATGCAGTGAGTTAAATATCCATACTATTTCCTTTCTTGTTGATACTTAGAAATCCAGCCATTTTGCTGAATGTTTAGCCTCTCAACGGCAGAATTTTTTTACTTTTGCATAAAATACATACTTACATCTCCCATCTATAATTATAGATGTGCTCTGTTACATACTTACATACTGACTAGCCTCATTAATCAATGTGTGTGGTAGTTCTTAAGTTTGAAAAAAACATAATGCTTTTAATGCATGATTAATGGCCTATTCAAATAACATAGATGTGCTCTGTTGCCCATGGCACTAAAATTTGAAGTCTTGTGCACTGTTAGACACAACTAATTATTATAGTGAGTGCCCTTGGAGCAGATCAGCAGAGTGAAACATAGCGTCATTTGAGTCCTGAGTGCTTCATAGCCCATATTAGCAAAAGTAAGTGTTCGTGCCTATAAAACTAATGTTTCATAGAAAGCTTACCCCACATGCCTCCACTTTGTCATGCCCTGGACATGATAAGATAAAGCAGCCAGCATTTTGCTGCATGCTGTACTTTGAATTTGTTTTCACACCTTATATGACCATATATTTGCAAATTAGCTTTTCCTTTGACGCTGAATGATATTGCTTTCTTCAAGTATCAGTTGATTTTATTTTGATGCAAACGTGCATCAGTTGAAAAGGGAAAGGAATGAAATTAATGTCAGCATAAAATCAGCTTCATGTTTTCTGTTGCATTTGGTCTGTGAATTAGCACCATATTTCACTCCTTTAATAAGTAAATGTGCTGGTCTTGCTAAACTTGCTTTCTTTCTATGACAACAGCCCACATAATTGGGGAAACCCAGACGGGATCAGATGTGTAAAGGAGACGCTTCCGTATCAGAACTACAGCCTGCCCCTGAACCTGTACCATGACATGCGGATGTATGACCTGGTGGTAAAGGTGGCCAGCTCCATGGAGAAGGTTCCGTGACAGTGATCAACATCACCAAGATGTCAGATTACCGGAAGGATGCCCACACGGGGCTGTACTCCATCCGGCAAGGGAAGCTGCTGACGCCGAAGCAGAAGGCGGATCCAGAGAAGTTTGCAGACTGCATCCACTGGTGCCTTCCCCGGGGTGCCCGACGTGTGGAACCAAATTCTCTACACAAGGATCCTTTACAAACCAACTTGGCAGTCTAATTTTAGCAACCCTCCATCCCAGTCTCTGCCTCTTCCTCCCCAGTGAGAATCACAAGCAGGGGGCTTGGGGTGTTTTTACCACAACCTAGGAAAATGTATTATTAGTCATTCTTTTTCTCTTCCTTTTAGGGTAGATTGAGTAATGGTTAGAGCTAAAGGGAAATGGATTTGGGGTTTACTAGTGGAATGTAAGATCTTTGATGAAGTGTAAATGAGCAGGCATGTAGTAAGATCTTCGAAATGTAAATGCGCTGTTTGCCAACTGAGCAAACCGTAGCTTTTAAACAGTTGCATATATATACTAGTATTAGTTTCCAGACAGAAGTGGACTAATATATATAGCCTTCCTGCTATTTGATACAAAGGTGTCTATTGCTTCTTAATGCTTGGAAACAGAAATCCAAGGTTCTCCGAAATGTGTGTGTAGTCTGCAGGACAGGAAAATGATGGAAACAGAAATCCAGACAGAAGGTCAAGGGCTTTTTTTTTATCTGAGAACGAGAACCATTTCGGCGTACAAACTTGTACGTTGTCCCAGCTGCAGATGCTAAGCAATGTTCATGTATATTATCCCAGCTTTTGCCTTGGCGAGTACATATATGTCGAGCTGTATCTGAAGCGTCCTGCTCATCTTCTTAGCCAAATTTGTTTTCTAAATAATAATATTTTAATAATTAATTGCAGATTTGAGTGTTTTTTTAGAAAACAGTAAAACTAGCACCCTGTCGGCTATCCAATGGCCGACAGGACACACGTACCAGCCATTGGTTGGATTGCCGACAACCTTCTTAGCCCACGGGCCAATCCATTCCTCTATGAAGTAGCCACATCCAAAAAGGGCTCACGTGTGACTTCTGCTGGCTGCTGCCGTCTGGCCTGTGGGCCAGTAGACTGATTAACGCTCTATGTGGCACATTTCTAGTGTGACGTTAGTTCGTTAGGATTCCTAAGCGACGCAGCATCAAAATGAGGTAAATTGGACATCATTTGATAGTTCTGAGGTAAAACCGGAACCTTAGAAATTTGTTCCTAGAAAATTTAGAAATTTGTTCCTAGAAAATTTATACAACTAAAAATCCTAAATCGTCTCATTTTAGAAAAATCATATATGACTTGTTTTAATCAGAGAAGTTTTTTTTTTTCCCTAAAGTCATGCTCTGTCTATGTAGGGTGAGTGAAATGGCTTATTCTTCACCCAAGCTGATTTTGTTTTGAGGAGATCCAAGCAGAATTTTGAGGATGTGGGGTAGTACTAAATTAGTTCTTGAGTGTTGACAAACATATTATTCTACTATCAGACTTATTTCCTTTCCAATTTTGCTCCATCTCCATACAATTTCTGACATTCAAAAAATGCATATGCATCCTTGTATTGTTCGCTCTAGTCCGAATCCGACTAAGGAAAGTATATTAGATATTGGTGAGACATTGTCTGCTCTGCTCCGAATCCAACGAAGGGATAAATTGGAGTCCTAAGTGACGCCACCTCAATATGAGAGGTAAATTGGATTTTTATTTGATAGTTCGAAGGTAAACCAAAACCTTAGAAATTTGTTCCTAGAAAATTTATACAACCAAAAATCCTAAAATCATCCCATCTTAGAAAAATCATACAAAACTTGTTTTAATCAGAGAAATATGAAATGAGTTTTTTTTTTTTTTTTAAAGTCATGCTCTGTCTGTGTAGGGTGAGTGAAACGGATTATTCTTCGTCCAAACTGATTTTGTTTTGAGGAGATCCAAGCTAAATTTTACTAAATTAGTTCTTGAGTGTTGACAAACATATAATTCTCTGCGTATGCACATATAATTCTACTATTAGACTTATCTCCTTTCCAATTTTGCTCCATCTCCATACAATTTCTAACATTCAAAAAGATGCATATGCATCCTTGTATTGTCGTCTGCTCTGCTTTGAATCTGACTAAGGAAAGTATATTAATTAGATATCGGAGAAACATTATCCGCTCCAATTTCATCTCTATTCTTATGGTTCCTAGATTAAAATTATATATGGACCTTTTTGGTGTTTATTTTGCTACTAACTGCTCTCCTTATATGTTATGCAATCAATGTTGACCACCCGAACTATGTAGTAAAAAAGGCCAAGTGGCACTTTCTTATCTAGTATTGTTGACACCCAAGTTTGGACGATCGTTGTTTCAAGCAATGAACGAATCATTTTATGTGAAGAATGTGTTGTCCATACACTAATTTGGGAGTGCACTAATTTGGGAGTGCATAAGAGGCATGCATATTGTTGACGCCTAAAATTGTCCATGCACTAATTTGGGAGCATAAGCGAAATTGTCCATGCACTAATTTAGGAGCATAAGCAGCATGCATATATATTATTGGTGTAGTAAAGAAGTTCTAAACATAGCTAAAGTTGCATGGCAAAGCATAGGATTGAAAAATCTCGTGGAGGAGGCCAAACAGACGCCTCTGGAACCGACAGGACGCTAGCACGGCGCGTCCGGTCACCGCATGCACGCCCGGTCATGCGCCCCGTCACCACATGCCTTTGCATGCGATTTCAGAGCTCTCTGGAATCGACCGGACGCTAGTGACCGGAGCGTCCGGTCGGCCCAAATTCAGCGTCCGGTCGACATGCGACGGACCGTATCCGTACAATCCCGAACCGATTTCTTTCCTAATCGTGTTTGGGTCGGTTTTTGGTGCTTGGAAACGTCCAAGGACGGTTTCCTAAAAGGATAAGACCACCCTCCTCTATATAATAAAGAGGTTCATGGCCGATTTGATACATCCCATCGACAAACACATCTACTACCGTCTTGCTTGTAGATCAACTTCCCCTCTACTCTGCTGTTCGGCGGCGTTCTCCGCGAATTTCGTCGGCGCTCTAGGCGGCCTTGCCGGTCCTAGGGCACCCCTCGCGTGCGTCCTCCCGACGGGTCTTCCCGGAGATGCGTTCGGAGGTTCTTCCAGCCGTCACCGAGCTCCACACCGGCCCTAACGGTCTCTTGATCGTTCGAGGCCGATCACGCTGCGGTGTTCGCTACTCTAAGGTTGATTGCAACCTTCGTGGGCGTCCAAGGCCCTCCTGGTGTGCTTGGCGTGGAACCCTAGTTTCGCGTCAACAAGTATATTTTTGAGTTTTTTTTTTTACTATATTTTTTTTTTTTTTATTGCTTACGATTATGGTGGTACCTGTGAGTCGTCGGTACGATGGTTATATGGCACTTGTGTTGTCTTTAAAGTCATTTGAACTTTGGACCGCAAAAGTGATCTCCTTCCGCTAGGGAGGACAGACGATTGTATAACTCTATTCCCTCTAGTGCGTTTTTTTTGCTACTTAATATAAAAGATGTGTAAACTTTTTACGTATTCGGGAAAAAAGACCACAAAAGTGAACTAAAATGATGTAAAGTTTTTAATTCTTGATTTTAGTCAACTAAACTTGAAACCAGATAATCCACGTAGGTCCTAATATTGGGCTTCTCATACAGTCGAGTAGTATACCCGAGCATTTTTCGGGCGGGTCGGGTTCGGGCCGGGCCGAAAAAAATCCCAGTTATTTCGGGCCGCAAAAATCCTGCCCATGACGTCCCACTGGGCAAGTCGGGCCTAGCTTTTTCGGGCCGGGCTCGGGCCGGGTTTGGGCTTGGGCGGGCTACCGCGTATTTTGCACTACAAAGTAGCTAAAATGTATTTCGGGCCTAGTTCGGGCCAAGATTTTTTTTTACGGGCTTCAAAATCTCTGCCCAGGCCCTGTCCAGTAAGATTCATGGGCGGGCCAAAACCCGTCGGGCTCGGGCCGGGCCCGCGGGCCGGGTCGGGCCGGGCTAGTTTTGCTCAGGTATAGTCAGTAGTCATGCGACTACAGGACCCACGGCAAATGGCGCAAATGGCAAGTCCCCCTTGTCGTGGTCGTCGCACGCCAATCGAATCGAGCAGGACACTGGACACCGGTGGGCCGGCCGGGGCGTCGCATTCGCATTACAGGCTCCAACGAAAATAAAGGCCCATCATCGAATATTCAGCACTGATGCTGATGAGAAATTGACAAAATCATCGCTCTAAACAGCTACTTAATTACGACAGATGTAGAGAGGTGCTGTCGAACAAGCAACTGCTAATCATGATACCAGACAAAACGGTTGAGGGAAATACTATTTTTTTATGATCAAGTAAGAGATTTTCAAAAGTCTCTCTGAACTCAAATAAAATCTCTCCCCACTGTAGTCTGTATTGACTACTGTGTGCCGTGCTGCGAGTCAGGACTCAGAGCAACTCCAGTGGAGCCCCTATTCAAGCCCCTACCCTAAATTCTAGGGGGTTTAGCAAAAAAACAAACTCCAATAGAGCCCCTAGTTAAACCCCTATTTTCCATGCCACCCCAAATTTTAATCTCAAGCCCCCACTCCCCAATGACCCCCTATCGGTGGATCCCACTCGCTTTCCCCATCCCCTCCTGTCCCCGTCCCCGTCCAGTGCTGCGGCGGCCGGCGGCCGGCGGGCGATGTTCGTGTTCGGCGACTTCGGCGATGGACGTCGGCAACAACAACTTCTGCCAGGCCGTCCCCGGGGCCAATAGGACCTACTACGGCGTCGACTTCCGGGCGTTCCCACCGAGCGGCACGTTAGCGGCCCGCCGGCGCGCCGCGCAAGCCGTCGAGCCCGTCCGCCGCCGCCAACTCCACCGCTTCCTCCTCCTGCGCCGCCACCGGCCCCGGCGGCGGTGTTCCGGTCGCGTCGGCTCCTCAATCCGCCGGATCTTGGGCACGCGTCCGGCGTCCGTGCCCTACCTCTGCGCTTCGCCGCGCCCGGCCTCCGCGTCCATGCCCGCCCTGCTTGCCTCCCTCCAGCGGTGGCGCGAGCGTAGCGACAAGGTCCACGCCCGTCGGGACGGACCCGCCCGAGCGGTGCGCTCCGACGGCGGGCGAGGCGGTCGCAAAGAGATAATCGCCGCCGCCGCCCCTGCTTTGCATCTTGCGGGCGCGATGAACGGAACGTGGGGGCATGCCTGTAGTCCGCCCGGCGGCGCGGCGAACCGTCGGGACGAAGCGCCACGAGCGCCTTTGACCTCGACGAGGGCGAGGTTCTCGCCGGCGCGCATCTTGCGCCAGCGCCGAGGCGGGGGCATGAGCGCCTGCGGTGCTTGCGCCGCGACCGCCCGCCCGTCGCGGAACCTGCCGGGTCGAACCGGGCGCGCCGTGGGGCCCCGCACGGCGGCGTCGTGGTGCATGGTGGAGACCGGGACGAAGAGGTAGGTGCCCTTGGGGGCGCGCGCAGCCTGCCGCCGAGATGGCGGGCGCGTTGGCTCCATCCGCTCCTCCCCAAGGCCGTCATCGGCAGCCACGGGGCGTGGGCGGCCGGTGGCTCTCCGCCGCTTCGCCGAGACGCGGGCGAGCAGGGCGCGGGGCGGACTGAATATAGGGTCCAGGATATTTCTTCCACTGGAGTTGAATCTTAATTTGAACCTCTATTATTTTTAGATCAGCCTGCAAATATGATTTTGAGGTCCCGATTTAAGTGCTTCCCGCTGGAGATGCTCTCAGGAGTGCATGCACAGAGTGGGTGCTGGTTCCTTGGCTCTCCACATCATCCATGTACGTCTGTAGCCTCTTTCCGAATCCGAATGAATTCGGTGGTGACTCCAAATTTTTTAGATTCAAATTAATGTCGAATCTAGCTAGCAGCTGCACAGGATATAAGAACATGTAGCCCCGCACGTACACAAACCTGGCTGGCTGGCTTCACTGTTGACATTTTGGCTGTGCACGATTCAAAAAAAAAAAAAAAAGACATTTTGGCTGTGCATTTCTGCTGTTGACATGCACAATAACCTTTGAAAAAAGGCCGCTAAGCCGCCAACAGCCGGGAGCACACTTGACGCCAGAAAGACAGATGGTAGGAGTAGCATGGCGTGCTCCGGCATGCCAGAGTGCGACACGTTGCAGTGCAGTGCCCGGCGTCGCCAAGTCAAGAGAGCTGCAAAAACAACTCGGGGAATCTCAGACTGATCTGATGACCCCAAATGATATGGTTAATTTTATTTGTTTGCAGGATTAGTTTCTTGACCATATAGGAGTACACTAGACGTCCTCTCTGACTGAATCACTAATCAAAATTTGCTCTCTCTCTCTCTCTCTCTCTGGTCTCTTCTTCTTCCTCCCTCTGGTCACATCGTGCACACGGATGCCATCTCTCTCTCAGTCTCTCTCTCCATTGGCATGTTGCAAGCGTACGTATATGACTAGCTAATCAAGCAATCAAAACACTACTAGCTACTTGCCGCAAGCACAGAGCTCGCGGAGACGACGACGACCAGCACACATCACAGTGAACTGGTTGCTTCCAGTTGCCTACATGCACCAGCTCCTCCTCCTCCTCCTCTTCTTGCTCCTCTTCTTCCTCCCCGATGAAACCACCGCCGGGTCGTCGTCGTCGTGCACCCGGCAGTGCGGCAGCACGACGGTGCCATACCCTTTCGGCTTCTCCACCTCCAGCAACGGCGGCGGAGGCGGCGGCGACTGCCCGATCCTCCTAGCCTGCAACGCGACCACATCCACGGCCCTCCTCCCACTCAGCAGCACGTCGGCGTCGGCCGAGTCGTCGTACCCAATCCTCTCGTTCAACTCCACGGCATCAACCTTCCTCTTCTCCCTCGCACCGTCATGCAACCGCAGCGTGTCCAACGCGAGAGCGGCACTACTCGTCGCCGCCACCGCCGGCGGCGCAGGGGGAACGGGTACGGCGTCAGCTCACGCACGGGGCTCTTCCTCCGCGGCGGCTGCAGCACGGGTTCGTCGACTCGAACGCGAGCAGCAGCTGCAACGTGCCGTCGGGCGTCATGTCGGCCATCCTCCGCACGGCGCAGTGCGGCAACGGCGGTAACGGCGGTAATAACGGCAACGACACGTCGTGGACGTGCGTGCTGTCGGCGCCGCCGACGCCTGGCAGTCCCGCGGCGGCGAGGAACGAGGACCAGTTCTTGGAATGGGAGAGGGTGGACGCCGCCGGGTGCCAGGACGCGCTCACATCCGCGGTGTACGCGTACACGGCGGAGGGTGTGCCGTCGATCCAGTTCGGCATCGCCGAGATGGGCTGGTGGCTGGACGGGACCTGCGGCAACGGCACCGACTCCACCACCACCACCGGCGGCGGAGGAGGGCGGTGCGCGCGGAACGCGACGTGCCAGGACGTGCAGACGCCGAGCGGGGCGTGGGGGCACCGGTGCGCGTGCGCGGACGGGATGTCCGGCGACGGGTTCGCCGCCGGCGATGGGTGCTACTACGACGACGACGGCGCGACGAGCGGCGGTGAGTGTGCACAGTGCCTACTCGTGCTTTCTTCATCAGTTATATATCGTTGCTCTTGTTCTCGTCACGGTGAAGTACGTGCTTGCGTCGTTGCGTGTGCCACGGAGCTTCTCTCGTCTCGAGCGGTGTTGCCACGCAGGAGAGGCCAGGCGTGATAGTGAGATTCGATAGTGACACGTCAGTTTGGCGCCAAAGTCTTCCCTGCTGCGCTCAATCATATGCGACCTAGCTCTATAAATTCTAGTACGTGTACATACAGAAGATATTGCTGTCGAGTTTAACTTGGTTATTATAGAGAAGTCGTGGTCATTGGGCCTTAACAAACGCGTATGTCGACGTCACCACTTTCCATTCGACACAGGCTAAGCTAGGAGCAGGAAATTGGATATTCAAAACATGGGAATAGGAAAGAAAAAACGTATTGTTAAGAGTTACATGCCAATTGTTTGCTTATGGAAATTGGAAACACGAAAAGTTTTTAGTAGGGCATTTGGATGCAAAACATGAAAAACACAAACACATGAATTAGGAGAGAGATGGACATTCGAGTTAGAGTATATTTATAAATACCACTCCTTACAATTCAAATTATAAGTCGTTCTGACTCAATACATATCTTTACAGTGTATTTAGAAATAAAGTGTGTAGCAAAAGCTATACCAAAAAATCAAAACGGCTTACAATTTGGAATCGAGAAGTAATGCGCATATTATTACAGCATAATCGTTTTTATATATAATCAGGCCAATCGTTTGTCAAAGATTATGAGGTTTGAATTTTGACATATGTGCATGTCTTATGTTGTTGGGACAAAGGGAGAAAAATTGTTTTTAGTTACTTAAATCATACATATTGAGGAGGATACAAACCCTAACTCCGGTGAGGGTGCAACGACAAATGGCAAATTGTGTAAGAAAATTTTGTTCATGGACTTCTCCGGGATGGAAGCGAAAAAGCACTTGTGTGTGTGTGTGTGTGTGTGTGTGTGTTTTTTTTTTTTTTTTTTTTTTTTTTTTTGAGAAAACCGGGCTTATATTCATAGATATTGCAAAAAGTTTACATCCCAAATCTTGCATGGACACCCTTGAAGAAAGTAAAAAGTACAACACAATCCTAGCAAGACCATCCTCTCGGTTGTCACACAATGCATTGAAGAAATACGTCGAGTCTAGAGCTTGAAGCCGACTTCCTTCCCGACGACGGACCACAAGTTTGTGTTGGCACTTCAAGAAGCATATCAAAAACATCAACACACTTTGTAATCGATGAATGCCCACAAGCTGAATCAGATGGCCACTGGCCACCACATCGTCGGAGTATAAGGAATCTGGTGCCTGAATCACCACCAGGATCTCCAGAACTCTGGACAACGACGAACTCAAAGGGGGAATGAAACCACTAAAACAAGTGGTAGACAAAAATCCAACCTGGTTTCTCCTTAAGTTGGCAAACATACCTCTCAAAGCCATCGCCGACAACAGCTCAATGGCGATGAGGAAGGGTCTAGAAGAAAGCCTAACTAGATCGAAGCATCAAGATCTCTAGATCTAGCAGGAACACATCTCTTTAGCCATTTATTGGCACTAGAAGACATACCGATGAGGTGGGTAAGGAGCTGAAGAAGATTATTCTGTCGCAGCGGCGTCGGCCTCCACCATAGGAACACCGCTTCTCCCTAAATTACTCAGAATAAGAAATAATATGTACATCGGCCACCTCAATCCCGTTCCCCATCCTCTCCGACGCCGATCGGGCTGCCGGAGTGGAAGGGTAACGGTGAAAATCGGCGTCAGACTACAATCGCCTTCCTTCCGCCTGCTCTCAACCGTCAGGGAAATGACTACGAGAAGGGTTAATCCCCATTCTCCATCCTCTCCGACGTCTTTGAGTATGTTCCAAATTCAGGCCCAAAGGAAGGCCGGCTACCGGAGCGAGCGGACCACTTCCCATCGGGCACACCCCCGAGGACGCTCCCCCCCCCCCACCCCCCCTTCGCGGTCACGGTGGATTCCACTGGAGATTCATTAATCTTCTTGTAAGTCACCGCATCGGCGTGTAACTCAACTCTTGATAATAGCGAATGAGTGTTTGCTGACTGGCGCCCGTGGTTTTTACTATCCCGCATTGAGAGAGTTTTCCACGTTAAATCTTATGTCTCTCGTGGTTTGATTGTGTTTCCTTTCGCGTCGCGTTTATAACACGACGCCGACCGGGCCGCCGGAGGCGGAAGAGGAATGAAGGAAATCGGCGCCGCATGGCAATCACCTTTCTCCCGCCTGCTCTCAACAACCGTTGGGGAAGAAACGAGAAGGGTCTCCCCGTTGCTATTCACGTGCGTGTTGTTTTACCTCGAGCAACATCCAAATGGTAGGTAACGTGGGCTGTGGAGGGGAGCGCGCCCCACGGGCCACAATCCACCATTCCCGGATTGGATCGGGCCAGCGAGGATTTGGAATTTTGTATGGATTGGGCTATCGATAGGTGAGGCCTTTAGACGGCCCAGTCGCTGCAGCAGCCGCAGCAATCACTCGGCTGGCTCTCTGACTCTGACTCACTGATGACGAAACCAGCCAAGCAATCACGGCTGCCGTCCCTTTCTCCATTGGCCCTTGGCATGTCATGGCATTATTTTTAGATAATGGAATTAACATTCCGGCCTTTGCGGTAACGCACACAGCCTAAAGCCGCTACATGACCACACACAGCCAAACTTATTACAAAAAGTAAGAATAAAAAACTTTACATGAAGATAGCATGTCATGGCATGGCATGTTCCTCCAGCTTCGCATTGCAATATTAGGCAGGGCCGCCGCAGGCGTATATGACTAGCCAAGCAAGCATTGAAAACACCAATCGTCATCGCAAGCACAGAGCGGAGACCGCCGACCGGCATCGTGAAGCCTGCCTACATGCGCCGCCTGCTCTTCCTCCTCTTCCTCCTCCATGCAACCTCCTCCTCCTCCTCCGCCACCGCCGCCGTGGCCTCCGCTGGGGGCGGCGGCGGCAGCTGTAGCGACCGCCGGTGCGGCAGCACGTTAGTGCCGTACCCTTTCGGGTTCTCCGACGACTGCCCCATCCTCCTGCGCTGCAACACCTCCGCGTCAACGGCGTTCCTCCCGAACAGCACTGCGGCGTATACGTACCCGATCACCTCGTTCAACTCCACCAGCTCCACCTTCGTAGTCTCCGTCGTGGCCTCGTGCAGCCGCACCGTCCGCGAGGCGCAGGCGTCGCTCGCCGGCGCCTCCTACGGCGTCTCCTCCCACACCGGGCTCTTCCTCCGCGGGGGCTGCCGCACGCCGCCGGCGGCGGCTAATAATTCGTCGTCCTCCCCACCTGCAGCGTCCCCGACCACCTACTGACAGGTATGCTGCAAACGGCGCAGTGCAGCGCCGCCGCCGGCCGCGGCAACAACGATACCGCCTGGACGTGCGTGTCGACGCCGCCGCCCAACAGCACGGCTGCCGCGAGGGGCGACGACCAGTTCCTGGACTGGAAGAAGGTGGACGACGCTGGGTGCCAGGACGCGCTGACCTCGGTGCTGTACGCGTACACGCCGGACGGGGTGCCCTCGGTGGAGTTCGGCGTCGCCAAGCTGGGATGGTGGCTCGACGGGAGGTGCAACAGCACCGCCGCCAACGCTACCGCGGTTCGCTGCGCGCAGAACGCGACGTGCCACGACGTCGAGACGCCGAGCGTTGGCGAGTGGGGACACCGGTGCGCGTGCGTCCACGGGATGGTCGGCGACGGGTTCGCCGCCGGCGATGGTTGCTATTTCGTCGCAGGTGAGTTCGTTGTTCCTGATCATTGTTGCTCCTCCGACGATGTCCGATGGATTCACGCGTGCCACAGAGGATCCCGTATGGGGGGTTCTTGGTGAGCGGGGCCCGGCGCGCCACGTCAGCCGGGCTTGAAAAGTCCTCCACTGCGGTCAATGACGCGGCAGCTAAAAACTAATCATAGTTCACACTCACTACTAACCCACCGAGTTATGTGGCAACAGTGGCATATCACTTCCTAAAGGCATAGGAATCCTAGGTTTTTATGCCCATCTCCAACATATGCAACAACTACCAAGCAATTTCATTGTTCGTTTGAATTTATTAGTCCGGCTTATCGTTCGTTCATAGTACAATATATTTTCTTCTAGGATTGATGCCGCATGCCTCTGTTTCTTCTAATTTCACATCATTTAGACTTACTTAGCAGTGCATTAAATAAGGCAGGTGCCAAAGATGGAGACTGGGTTTGACAAATAGGATTGTAGTCTGCCGCGTGTTTGAAACAGATACAAACTTGATCCTTAAGGCATACGTTGGCAACTGATTAATGGCGGCATGGAACAATGGAACGCTTGAGGCATTGACCTTTTCATCACACCACATTTTTTTAAAAAAAATCATACTCTTCCTTGAATTCAATTCAACACGCCGGCATGAGTTACGAAATGGGATTTTGTATATATTTTTCTGTATGTTTCCACATTGACTCTTCCGAGTCCAACAAAATGTATCTGGAACTGGAAGATTTTCCGGTTGAATTTTCTCAATTGGCAACCGTATCTTAGCCAGAGTCGAGCTGTCAACAAAGACTGGTAGTGTCATAGCCTGGGAAACAATTACTGTGTGCTAGTTTTTTTCTCTCTCTAGTTACTGTTTGAAAAAGAAATATTTTGTATGTACTTCAAATATAAACTTTTTATTATGTGCTACTAGGAGTATCACCTATCTGACCAAAACCCTAATAAATTCAAATTCAAATTATGATCTGAGTAGTACTATACTCCCTCCGTCCCACTGAGTTTGTCACCCCGGATTCCGTGCCATCTTATTCGATATTTCGTCTTATTCAAATTTTTGCACAAATATAATTTATTTTTTTACGACTTATTTTATCAATGAAGATACTTGAATATTGATTAATTTATTTTATGATTTGCATAAATATTTTGAATAAGACGGATGGTCAAACATTAAGTTCAAAAGTCAAAAACGACGAACTCCATGGGACAGAGAGAATATGTGAATCTGTCAGGATCATTGAGTCAGACACACATGTCATAAATGATGCATTTTGTTTATTTAATAAATGAATCATTTCTAGTGGTATTATTACTCTCCTCAACAGAAAACCTACCAACTGCCACCAAGTACCAGAATCTGCCCCAATTTATGAGCTTACCAAGTCAATGCATTACAACTCTTGTTTTCTCAAAAAAGATACTGTACAAACTTTACTATATATATCATTCATAAGTATTTCCATTGTACTAATACTCACATCTTTTTCTGCCCTTTGTCTTTTTTTTCCAGATCATTCCAAGAAGAAGATTTTCCTCATAGTTGCAGGTAAAACCAAAGCTTAAACATAGCTATTCTACATTGACTTTTACTGTTTCTCAGTACAACACGGCAGTAATCCTCTTGTGTACGGCATGCTAGTCAAGTCAGCTTGTCTCACTTTTCGCTGCCGGTTACGTGCAGTTTCAAGCACGTTGATTGCTGACTGCTTAGATCTTGGAATAATTCCGCAAACAAAACCAAAAAAATAAAAAGAAATGATGAACAAGAAAGTTTTTATATAGTTTTTTTTCGAAAGGACGGCAAAAGTCTTTTATATAATGATGAAGTCAGATTTTCGTTGCATTTTTTGACCAAGAAAATTATTTTGTTTTACCAGCAGTTGGTAATTAGATTTTGTCAATTTCAACTTGGATCAGGTGTTGTGGCGGGCGTGGCGGCAGCCGCCGGCGCGCTTCTACTGTGCCGGCTGCATTGCCGGCGGCGCAAGGCCGGGCGGTCCGCGTCGGAGCGTCTGGCGGCGATGCGTCTCCTGTCGGAGGCGGCGACGTCGAGCGGCGTGCCGGTGTACTCGTACGCCGAGATCGCGCGCGCCACCAGCTCCTTCTCCCACACGCACCGCCTCGGCACGGGCGCGTACGGCACCGTGTACGTCGGCAAGCTGCCCGGGAGCGCTCCGACGCTGGTGGCCATCAAGCGCCTGCGGTGCCGCCTCCATCACGACGACGACGACGCGGCGGCGGAGGCGGCGCTGCTGCTCAACGAGATCAAGCTCATCTCCTCCGTCAGCCACCCTAACCTGGTCCGCCTCCTCGGCTGTTGCCTTGACCGCGGCGAGCAGGTGCTTGTCTACGAGTACGTGCCCAACGGCACGCTCTCCCAGCACCTCCTCGCCGGTGGTGACGACCGCAGCCGGCTGACATGGCGCGCGCGGCTGGGCGTGGCGGCGGAGACGGCGGCGGCCATCGCCCACCTGCACGCCATGCGCCCGCCCATCTTCCACCGCGACGTCAAGTCGAGCAACATCCTCCTCGACGGCGCGCTCCGCCCGAAGCTGGCTGACTTTGGCCTGTCCCGTGCCGTCGACCGCCTGGAGGCGGCGCGGTCGCACGTCTCGACGGCGCCGCAGGGCACGCCGGGGTACGTGGACCCCGAGTACCACCAGAACTTCCACCTCTCCGACAAGAGCGACGTGTACAGCTTCGGCGTCGTGCTGCTGGAGCTCATCACCGCCATGAAGGTGGTCGACTTCGACCGCCCCGCCGCCGAGGTCAACCTCGCCTCCCTCGCGCTCGACCGCATCGGCAAGGGCAGGGTGAGCGAGATCGTCGACCCGGCGATCCTCGACGGCGCCGAGGACTGGGTCATGGGCTCCGTCCGTCACGTCAGCGAGCTGGCGTTCCGGTGCCTCGCGTTCCAGAAGGACGTCCGGCCGTCCATGAGCGAGGTGGCCGCCGAGCTGCACCGGATCAGGTGCGCCGCCCCGGACCCGGTCGGCGACTCCGAGGAGCCCGGGTCGAGGCTCCGGTCTATGAAAATGATGGACATCCAGATCGACGTGAGCTTGCACGGCCCGGAAGCTGTGGCCAAGAAGGCGGCGGCTTCGCCGGTGTCGGTGCAGGAGGTGTGGGTCAGCGACCGGAGCTCGCCGTCGACCAATGGCTCCCTGCCGCGCTTTGCTGCATAGCGTAAGCTATAGGCTATAGCTCTTGTACACTGATGAGGAAACCAAATGTAATTCAACAATTTTTTGATGTCTCTAGGAAAAGTTTTTTCTCTTTTTTTAAAAAACTCTGTACAAGAAGCCATCAGTTGTTGTATAGCTACATTTTATTTTATTTTATTTTATTTTGCAACGAAACATAATGTACTGTACAGCATCAACGCATTGCTAACAGTGTCACAAGAGAAGGCATCTTTGGTCGTGATTTACCATGCAAGCAAGAAACAATGGTTTGGCCACAAGATGCCTCAGAACTGCAGAACTCCATAGTTTTATCAGAACACAAAACACTGACACAAGAACAATATCCACACTTTGTTTCCTTCACCAATTGCACTTAGGCCCCATGGAATCATTGGGGAATACACTGTTTTTTTTACAAGGAACCGGCACAACATGAAGCTATATAAGCACTTTATCCTGCAAAGACTGAAGACACTGAAGGAAAACCATTCCAGAAACAGAAAACAGCATCCCCTGTTCCTACATCTGAATTCAAAGAAAAGAGAAGAACACGATGTGCTACAAGGTGGAGTGCAGCAAGTGTGGCAAGTTCACCTGGAACGGCTGCGGCAAGCACGTCTCAGACGTGTACGAGAAGATCGAGAAGGGGGAAGCACTGCAGCTGCAAGCCATGGCCAGGCATCGACACCAAGGCAGAGGGATCATCCACATCGGATGCCAAAGAAGGTGAGACACGCCTTGCTGAAATCTCTCGTCTGAAGTGAAGTTCCAATATTACAAGCAACTGACCAGTTTGCTGAATTTCAACTGTTTGTGGATGGTTTGCAGGTGAAGCGAAAGCTTGAATTCCATGGAAGTGATCCACTAGTTTTGCCGCTATTCGATTGAAGGAGCTTTATTACCCTTTGAGAAAACGATTGTTTTCTTTTAAACGATAATTTGAGAAAAATTATGTTTGTCTCTATCATTATCTACCTATATCTGCGTGTACTGGTTTCTGGATTCTACAGAAGTGCAATAAAACAATATTAAGTTAGTCCAAATCATTGCGTTGCTGAAGACTCTGATTAAGGTTGAGCTCTAGAGAGTGTGACTTTACCCTGTTGGATTCTTCTTGTTTAAATCAGTTGTTTCGGAAAACAATCGCAGGCTACCTACAGTACGGCACCCCCAGTGTGAAGCTGCATCTGAACTCTAAATGCACTCCACTCCATGGTGCCTCTGGCAGGCTAATTCTTCCAAAAATTGAAGGAAGCGACAGCATAAACGAGAGTATTTTGAACATAAATAAATTGTGGATGCAAACAACAACACACAATTTTAAACGATTGTCGGGACACTATTACCGAGTAAAATGGAAGAAACAGTAAGTATGCATTGTTATGTACAAAAAGAACAGCAGTGATGCTAAATAAACACCGGAGCCCATGAAGAGTGAGGACACCGAAGAAAACCACTCCACTACTCTTAGGATTCCAGAGACATCATCCTGTGCCTCAATGGTGGAAGTGGCATAGAACATAGTGCAGTGCATGAAAGGCTGTTGCTAACATTTTTGCCCAAGTCCAGAATAGAACAGTCATACGGTCAGTTGAAATTGTTGTTTTCACCGAAAAATGCAATCAGGGCTGATGTCTAGACTGAGTTGGAAAAACTCAGCAAACTCTTTGATCATGGAATCATAAGTTATATCCATCAGTGTCGCATCATCGATTCCTCCTGCACCAGATGCCTTCCGTAATATCTCCTTAATGCTCCCAACACCACGGTCCTTTATGCCACAAGGATCAATCAATTTAAACGGAGCTAGGTCAGTTGTGACATTTAGTGCAAGGCCATGATAAACTATCTTCCGGGATCCATGAATCCCTATCGCAGCAACTTTCTGATCCCCTGTAGAGGAAATGGAGATGAATCATTAGCAACACCATGGTACCCCTTAGTTTTACAAGCATTAGAAAATCCCAATGAATGGATAACTGGAAACTTGGTAAAATACATGAAATTTTGCACATACCAACCCAAACACCAGTGAGACCTTCTACTCTTGTTGCTGTTATAGAGAAGGCGGATTTCAGCGCACGGATGATCACTTCTTCAAGTGACCTCAAGTACCAGTGAACATCGTCTTTGTGATACTTCAAATTCATAATTGGGTACATAACAAGCTGGGGAAAACAAAATAAATTACTGTAAGAAGCACCAATGAAGTATTCACTCATGATAGCTGCAAAGTATAATTTTTGAACCAAAGACTGAACGTATGCAGTATGGAGTGAAGATCAGCTGCCTCCTGACTTCAAACATGATCACTTGATCAGAGCTGGGGTCTATACTAGTTACAAGGACCTATAGCTAAACAGCAACCAGAATTACGAAGCAACTAATCAGCAAACACTGCCGCCTAATCTTACACACCAAAAAAAGTATGAAATGTAGACATGCAACTACAATAACATAGCTGATAAATACCTGTCCAGGGCCATGGTATGTCACTTCCCCACCACGATCAATATGGTGAAGCTCGAAAGGAGCATCTTCCTTGTTGAAATGGAGGTATTTCTCCTCGCTTCTAGTGCCCAACGTAAAAACCGGTGGATGTTGCAAAGCGATCAAGGTGTCAGAGTGGTCTTCGCCTTCTTTCAACTTTTTCCTCCTCTCAACAATGGACTTCTGCCAAGAGTAAGCCTCCCCAAAAGGAACTAACTGACGATGGAGGTCAAAGCATTCGCACCTGCCCGACACAGCTAGCTTCATCACCAAGATGGACATTACTGAAGCAGAAAAATTAAGGAGCAGGACAGGACCGAAGCAGTAAATTTAGGAGCAGGCTGTGCTGAACATTATGTTCTGACTTCTGATATTTGATTTAGGTGTAGTAGAAGAACGATGGTATTGAAACAGTAGCCCAAAATGTTCCTAGACATCTAAATATCCAGGAGTGAAGGAGAACAGAACTGTTGATTATTCAACTCGTGAACGAGCAACTAAACAGCCACTTGTCCGATTGGATTTTTTAGGGCCTTTTGGGGGCATTCAATTACAACAAATTAACGACACATCTATGTATCTGAGGCTTGCTGAATGATACACTTTCAGAATTCAGAAGCATGAATTGCATTGCATCACTGAATGGAGCATTCGACAAGGCACGCAACTAACATCGATTAGGCCTTTGGAAGTGAAACACATAACAAACCCCAAAAGTGAGCCCCACTGACGCAAGGGATCAACGAGCGCATACCTCCTCATGTCAGCGGGGGTGAGACGGGGCACCGGCTCGGCGGTAGTGAGTGAGGAGCGGGAGACGGCTGCAGCGAGGCGCAGGCTTCCCCTACGGTGGCGCGCCGAGGCGGCCGTGGGCGCGGGCGCGGGCGCGGCCGCGGCCCGGTGGTGGCACGGGGAGCAGGGGGCGTCGGTAGCAGGGCCATCGGGGCGTACGCGAGGGTACGGCCGGCCGGCACCCTTTATGCTCCCCGTGCGACGGCGGCGGTGGGCGGAGGCGCCGGCGGTGGGCGGAGGCGACAGTGGGTTACTGGGTTAGGATAGGAAGTCAGGACCCGGCCCACGGAGGGTCGTTGGGCCGTGGGCTGGCGTCCATCGGTGGCCTGCTTGGATTACCTACTCCGTCCTCCGTACTAAACTACTGCTCCTACATTATCTTCTTCTCTCTTCTCAGAATTTTTTTCTTTTTCTCAAAAAAAAAAATCTTCTTATACAAATAATATATTCTTTAAAAATAGCTTATTTATATAATTTTAAAGGGATTAACCTGGAAAACTTAAGTATTCTAAAATTGCATAGCAAAACTGATTTTTCAAAAAATCAAGAGTAAAATGCACTCAAGGTCACTCAAACTATTAGCCTCTTCCCCATCTAGGCACTCGAACTATCAAACGACTATCCGGACCCCCGAACTATCGCTGAAGCACACCAAAGGTATCAAACTTGCCACATCAGACGTAATTTTTCAAAGAAAAACCCTATCTATTTTCTCTTTCTCGCAACTAGCTCCTTCCTCTGGCTCAGTGCGTCTCCCGCGCTCCTCCGCGCGCACGTGGCGTCCTCCGCGCGCGGCACGCGGGCCATGGCCACAGAAGAGCGTCGGGGTCCTCACGGAGGCCGACGGCAGCTCCTGGTCCGCCTCTCCGCGCACGCCGGCGCCGCGCACCTGCTCCGCCTCGTCGTGCCCCCGTTCCGCTCCGGGCGGAGGCCGCGGCGGCGGACGGCCGGCCGCGGAGGTGCGCGCGGTGCGCGGCCTGGAGGCGGCGGCGGCGGGACGCGAGGATGGCCCTGCGGTGCGGAGGCGCGCGCGGCGCGCGGCCTGGAGGCGGCTGCGTCTGCCTCGCGCACGGCGGCTGCCTCTGCCTCGCCTGCACGGCGGGGGCTCTTCCACATCCTCGCTGGTGTGGCCGGACCTTCCCTACATCCTCGCTGGTGTGCGCGGACCGCGGCCCTACGGCTGAGGTTCTCCGGGCCACGGGCGGCTCGGACGGCAAGCTCATCAACAACTACATCGTGGAGTTGCTCGGCATCAAGGAACTCCTCCCGGCGTACCGCGACGGCGGCCTCACGCTCGCGGAGCGGGGCCTCCACGGGGTGTCCACGTTCGGCTCGCAGCCTCGCTCGCAGGTCGGTGACATCCAGGACCTGCTCGGCAAGATCGGCATGCCCAGGGCCGCCGAGATCGCCAACAGGTCGCTGTACTAGGTCTCCGCCGGCACCAACGACGTCACCATGAACTAGTTCATCCTGCCTGTCCGGACCGTCAGCTTCCCCAACATCGACCAGTACAGTGACTACATCATCGGCAGACTCCAGGGATACATTCAGGTACTACCTTAATTTAATTCGCACGGATGATTGATTAAACCCGGTCTGTTGTTTGAATCAATCTAGTTTTAACTTTGGTCGTTAACGAACGGCGGCGCGCGGCCTGGAGGCGGCTGCAGCTGCCTCGCGCACGGCGTCCGGCTGCCTCATGCAGGGTTGAGTTCCGACGCCGCGGCGCTCCTCGGCTCGCGCCAGCAGCAGCAGCGGGACGACGAGGCCAACCTCTACGACGTGACGGGGTCGGACGTGGGCACGGTGCGGCTGCTCCGGAGCCTGCGCCCGAAGCTGATCTCCATCACGCTGACGCCGCGCCCCTGCTCCGCCTCGCCCTGCTCGCCCGCGCCGCACCTTGGCCGCCGCGGCGTCGCCGAGTTCTGCGCGAGGCGGGCGCGCGCCTCGTCGGCGGTCTACCCCAGCTGCTCCTCGATGCGAGCTGCGCGGACACACCTGGCCCCGGAGCGACGGTCCCTGCTCGCGGGCACCTCCCCGGCGAGGGCGCGTGCGGGCGCGTGCGGACGCGAGCCTGGCGATGCACGACACGAACATGCCGAGGTAGTAGCACAGAGGAAGGAGCTAGTTGCGAGAAAGAAAGAAAATAGATAGGGTTTTATTTGAAAAATTGCATCTGACGTGGCAAGTTGTAGATCTTTGGTGTGCATCGGCAATAGTTTAGGGACCAGAAATAGTCGTTTTGATAGTTCGAAGTACCTAGATGGGAAAGAGACCAATAGTTTGAGGACCTACCGGCATTTTTACTCGAAATCAAAGTGGGTTATATTTAGAACAATTTATCCTTTTTTTACATAAAGAAAACAATATATACCTAAGATAAGACAATGTGCACAACCTGCCATAGAATGTAGACGCGGGCTATCATCACAGTTTGGGACTTACAAATTTACCATGACATGCAGCAGATAATTAAACGTCCTCTTCTCTTGGTCGTCGTTGGACATTTGTACCGGCAAGGATAAACGACAGAGTGGAACAACGTGACAAGAAACGAAATAAATCCTAGCGAAAACACACGAAAAAAAAACACACACACACTCGGTTAGAATGAAGAAGGTGGTCCGTAGTCTGTCCAGGCTGGGGACTCCAAAATATCAATCAAATGATGCGAAAAACAATCTTCCTCCTCCATCCCATCATTAACGATCCCCCGTCACCATCACCATCGATCTGAACACGAAGAGTACTACGTCATTAGTAGCCGTTGATGGTGATCCGAGCTTACTTAAGCTCGGGACGGACGCGACGCGACGCGCACGAGTAGGCCGCGCAGTGGCTACGACACGACACGTCATCCCCAAGATGGGCCCAGGACAGACATGGAGGGTGGTGCCCGGCAGGCAGCGGTAGCAGGTGGGGCGATCAATGGGCTGCGTGCATGCGTGAGTCGTTCACGGATGGGCCACACAGACACAGCCCAAGGCCCAGTGCAGCAGGGCCGCCGCTTTACGCGACAGCCTATTTACGCCGCTCCGCGCTTCGCGCTCCCCCCACTCCCACTCCACCTTGAATGAATTCCATTTTTTCTCCTCGTCCACACTTGGGTGCTGCTGCAGTTGCGTCTGCATCTGCTTGCACGACTGACCTACCTGCATCCCAACCAAGTTTTTTTTTTTTTTTTTTTAGGACGGCAAAAGCTTTGCCGCGATTTCTATTAGGCGAAAAAAAAAAAAAGGCAAAGTGCCAACCGTTTTTGATTTGAAACCGGGCGGAAAACCATACAACCGTGGAGGGTACCCTACTCCACCTGCACACCTAGGTACCAATTCAACTCAACTCGCGCCATAAATAGCGCCCACTCAACTCAACTTAGGGGAGTGTTCCACTCCACCTACCACTTGTTGCAACAACTCACACAACTGTGAACCACCTAAACAACTCGAACAACGCGGATGGAAACAAGATAAACAGTAAGCCCCCCTCGGTTGGATTGGGTCATCAACACGAGGCTCCATCATCGCCACTCGGTCGGATTGGGACGTCGACACGAGCCACCACGAAGAAAGGCACCAAGAAAAAACAAAACACATTGAACACTACGCCACCACACCACCACCACCTGGGAGAGGAGCCGAAGGGAAGCCGCCAAAACTGCGCCGTCGTCACCAACAGCGTATGAGCCGCGGCCCGCTGCAAACCCGAGTAGCTCCGAAGACTCCCCAGCGGGACTGTCCACCTCAAGCTCCCACCCAACGTCGATCCCCGGCTCACCGTTGCAAGCTGCCCACCCACCAATTGCCGATTGTCCGCCCACCCCCGGCTCAACGTTGCATCGCCTCCAATTCTCTTACGGCACCATTGTGAACCACCCCGGCTACTCAGATATCTAAAACGCCTCACTCCACTTCCCCCAACCTAAAACCTTCAAGAGCACCACCTGCGCCCGGCCACCGAGATCCACGACCACCACGCGGCGCCAACTCAAGATCTCGAAGTCACATGGCCCTCTGTACCTCCCTGCCAACACGGACCAAGTGCTCCCCAAGGCACAGCGCACCTCAAGCAACACCACCAGTGACCACCACCACTGCCACGAGTCGAGGGTTCCCGGATCGGCGTCTCCAAAGAGACCCGACGCCGATGGCGCCGTCGTCACGCGTCCGTAATGAACGGGTTTTCACCACGGGAACCCATCTTTTGCAAAGAACGACGACCCTCAATGGTGCCCCCCAGGGAGAAGCGACGACCGCAACGCCGCCACCATTGCCACCGACCAAGCGGCGGTAAAGGCTTTACGCCACCATTCTGCTGCACCCTCTCATACATGCCCGGCGGCAAGACCCCATCAAAACCACGCCCGCCGTCTCCGGAAGAAGCCCGACACCGCTGGCGCCACCTCGACACCGACGCATGCACGGCATGCCCCCAGTCCCACCACCATGGTGGCACCATGGTGGCCCCACCATCTTCGACAAGGAGAAGATGCCAGCACGACCTCCCACACCATTGCCACCGACCAAAGCACCGGCTCCACCAACTCCGCCATGGCTCCCGCCTCCGGCTCCGGCCCATGGCCGGATCCGCGACCGGCGGATCGCGACCGACCCACGCCGTCGCGAGCTCCGGCCGTGCACGCCTCCCTGCACCCACACCAGCCGTCACCGCCGCCAACCACCAGCGCCCGATCGGCTGCCGCAGATGTCGTCCGGCCGACCACCGCCGCCGTACGCGCCGCCGACGCCGACGGCGCTCCCCACGCACATGGGCACCCCGGCCCGTCCAGCTGCGGATCCGCGAAGGGAAGGGCGGATCCGGCGACCAGCGGCCGCGCGCCGCGGGGGGCGGCCCACGCCCGGCGAGCCTGCCGGGGGGGAACCAGGCGGCCGCGCCCGCCCGAAATCCGCCGGAGAGGGAGGAGATGGCCACGCCGCCGCCCGTCCTCACGGGCGGCGCGAGGCTCCGGCGGACCCGTCTCGGCGGCGGCGCGCGGCGAAAGGCCAGGAGAAAGGGCGGCGGCCCTAGGGTTGTGTCGCCTCGGTCGCTCGCGCGAGCGACGCGAGGCGCTGAGTCGTTGTACGGGTAGCAATTTCTCCCAAACCAAGTTCGAACCCATTCATTCACACACACACACCACAGCCATCCCAAAGCCCTGCACTGCATGCGTGCACTGCACGGCCTGCCGTGCCGCCGCAGCTCCGACCAGTATAGGTGCGCCGTGCCGTGCCGTGCTAAAAAGCTAGCATGTCAACATGCAGTCAACTCAGCTGGTGCTACTGCTACCCATATCGATGAACCATCCTTGACTCTGGGGTAAAGAAAAAAAAAAAACTTCCCGCTCTTCAAATTTCCAAGACATACAGTATGGACTCTCCGTCCATCCATTTTTAAAAAATACAACTATGGTTGAGTCCACTTTTGATCAAGTTTCTAGTAAACAGTAATCATATTTATTGGATCGGAATCAATTTAGTATGAAAATATATTTCGTAATTAATCCAACAGTTCAGTTGAACTCTTATCGGCGGCCAAGGCATAGTGTTTTCTTCTCACAACGAAATAGCATAAGTTGGCTCAGCCTTTTTAAAAGTTTAAAACCTCACCACCACAGTTTACTCTAAAGTTCTTTTGAAGGGCGGCCACAGCTCTAATCTGCACTTGCATTTCCAACCATAGATTTTGACTTTTCTCTATTCTATACAATTATAAGTGTACCAATGCTTTTTCATAAAATAAGATGTTTATTATTATACATTTATATTATCAATATAGAGATGGTATAAGGTGAATAATTAGTTAAACACAACAAGTTACCTTACTTAATGGCATAGTATTATCAAATGCATTGTTGGTATGCAAGTCGTCTAAGGGACAATTTTCATAATTCTTTTATACTAATTTGTAAAAAAAAAATATATGCTTGCCAAGAAAATTAAATCGGTTACTTATATTATATTATGTTTGGAAATATGTCTTGGTTTCTTGGTATGCGTTTATATTTTTCTGAATTTATTTCAAGTCTGCTAGTGCTATTCGTTCTGTGTAGGTGATCTAACCAACAACAACGAGATGCATGTAATGATTTCATCAATCAACTTGGTTGTTTGTAGACAAATGTTTTCCTCTCTCCTTCCCAAAATGAAAATTCTTGCTTCCTACCAAGTCAATCTAACTAAACTTTGATCAAACGTATATAAATTAATAATATGATTTTTTCTGAATAATTCAATAAGATTCACCATGCAATATATTTTTCTGAATGTAATATTTTCTAGAAACTAGTAAGTCAAACTCAATGAAGTCCGACTAAAATCTTACATAACTCAGAGTTGTATATCTTTCTTTTTGGAAGGTAGTTACTGAGTTATAGCACTGACTGCGGTGCTATATAGGAGTAGACATGAGATGCATACCTCCAATACAACCAAAACCGAAGCAATGGAGCTCTCTTTTACGTTTTTTTTTTACGTATAAAAAAAAAACACAAGCTAGTATAACAATATTACAATATATATGTAGTGCCGCTGGAAATACAGTCGAGAACAAGAGACACTCACTTTAGCCTACTAGTAGAAAACAAGGAAGCATGATCCATTCCGTACCGCCGCCTATGACTAGTCGCCGTCCGGCGAGAAAACGAAGGCTCCACCCATCCGGATGCCGTCGTTTTCTGATCGGACGGCCCAGACATGCCTGTGCCCCACCCACCTGCCCTACACGCCCCTACCGCACCGCACCGCCCTTGGTCAAAACACCAAACCAACGGCGACGACGACGAGAGGAGATTTTCAATTCAAAAGGTGACGAGAAGGAACCGAGACGAATTCAGCCAAGCCAACAGTGGGAGTGACATGTGGGGCCCCCCGTGGCCAGAGCTGAGCTGCTCTGGCTGTGGCTGCAGGAAGCGACACCACACGCGGTCTGGGCCGTCCTCCCGCCATTAAAACCTCGGCAGGGCCGGCCTCGCATTTATCGCGCCATTACTGCCCGCCCCCCCGTCTCCACGCAGGCGCCAGGCCCACCACCATCCCCCGCCGAGATCCATCCATCCATCCGGTCACC
This sequence comes from Hyparrhenia diplandra, assembly GCA_015847255.1. Classification (NCBI taxonomy): domain Eukaryota; kingdom Viridiplantae; phylum Streptophyta; class Magnoliopsida; order Poales; family Poaceae; genus Hyparrhenia; species Hyparrhenia diplandra. The sequence goes on along the minus strand of JADLZK010012414.1, from coordinate 50,334 downwards.
GGCCGAGCCGGTCCGGCGAGAGCAGCGCCTCAGGGTCACCACACCGGAGCCGGCTGGACGCGCGGCTACTCCGTCTCGCCGCGGCCTGCAGGATCGACGGCGGCTCCGACGCCAGCGACATGAAGAACCCGCTCCCACCACCGCCGCCACCACCACTCCGGAACCGTCGGGAGAACGGGGACGGCTTGCACCCCACCACCGCGGTACGACCGGAAGGAGAAGACGCGTGCGGCCGCGGATCCACCCGCGCCGCCACCGCCGCCTGTGACACCGCCGCCGAACGGGGACGGCCAGCGCGCTTGCTCCAGAACCCGCGGCCACGGGACGTCCCGCCGTCGGTGGCCGCGCCGCCGCCTGCGGCGAAAGCGGACACGCGGTACCGCCATGGAGGCGACGCTGTTGATGCGGCCTCCATCATGGCGAGACTCCGCTCGAAGCCGAACGAGTAGGAGCGTTTGAGTAGGAAGTCCCTCGCGCCGCCGCCGAGCTGGTCGGACTTGCCGGCGCGATCTCCGCCTGCATCTGCTGAAGCTGCTCGCTCGCCGTCGCCGTCGGATGAGAAGCTGATGCAGCAGCAGCAGGCGGCACCGGGTGGAAGAAGAGGAGGTCATCGAGGCTGGGCCTCACCCGTCTTGCCGTGGCGCGGTGGAGCGGCGACGGGACCGGCGGCGGGAGGGCGACGGCGGCACGACAGAGCGGGCACGACGCGTGCGCGCGGAGCCAGACGTCGATACAGTCTGCGTGAAACGCGTGCGCGCACAGCGGGAGCGCGCGGAGCTCGTCGCCGTCGGCGAACTCCAGCAGACACACCGCGCACTCCCTCGACGCGCCGGACCCCCTCGCGGAGGACGACGCCGACGCCGAACCGACGGTCAGGTGGTACTGCGCCGACGGGAGCGACTTGATGGCGGCGTCGTCGAGGCCGAGGCCGTAGTACGGCGAGAAGGTGTGGTAGTAGTTGTCGTAGGTGGTGAAGGACGCGAACGAGTCGTTACCACCCCCGCCGGTAGAGGAGGAGGGGAGGACGGGATCATCAGGAGACGGAGGCGGCGGCGACGACGCCACCGCCGCTTCGCCGCGCGGAACACGCGGCTTATCAGACGCGCGTAGAGGACCACCAGTAGTGCCGCGCCTACCACCGCTAGCATCGCGATGAGTGGCGGGCTCAGGCTCGATCCGCCGCCGCCACGCTTGCCGCCCGCGAACGCGCTCGCGGTCACCGGTGACGGCTCTGGCGCTGGACTTGGACCTGGACCCGGAGCTGGACCTGGAGACTGCAGCGATGGGAACGCCGGGTAGGGAGAAGGTGGCGAGGTGACGGTGTCGGCGGTGGTAGAAGGCGAGACGGCAGCGGAGGGAGCAGGCGCGGGGGTAGCAGGGGACGGCCGTCGCCGCCGCCGCATGGCGTCCTTGTGCTCTGGCTGGGCGGATCGGTCAGTGCGCAGGAGGAGGCGGACTTGGAGGCGTAGGAGCAGGAGAGCACATGGCGCGGCGGCAATTGCTGCTGGTGCTAGTGGAAGTGAGGCAGCAGCAGCAGTGGCGGGGCATGATGCGTGGACGTGGTGGAGTGCGATGCGGTGCGCTGCACCGGGGCTTTGGGAGCGGCCACGCACCGGCAGCAGCGGCACCACTCGCTAGCCTCGCAGGTACAGCGGGTTGGTGCGCTGATTTATTATGGAATGCCGATTTCATTTACTCTTCCAATCCACCGAAGCAGCAGCATTGGATTTGGATCTCACAGTAGTTTTTTCACTGATAGAAATTTATAGTACAAATGATGAAACAACTATAGGAATAAAAAACGAAGGATATTGTATCCAATACTTTCCATCACCTTCTTTTTCAAAGATAAAGAGCCATGTGAAACACCAACAAACCCAAATCCATCCTTGGACCCAGATCCATCCTATCCTTGGGCATGACAAGATCTAATGTTTAGAGACAGGTTGAAACATATTTGAGTCGATGAGAGAACATCATCCGATAAAAACGTCATGAGTGTACATGGCATCTTGTAGATTTAGCAACTCCAGGCCCTTGATGCATCTGTACCGATGAAAATGTCGAGATGAGCCTGAGCTGAGCTCTCTCCCCCAGTGGCGTATAACTGAGACCTTGATGCTTGCAATTCTAGACATATAATAACAAGGGCTGTTGAGCTGGGCCAGGATTATGGCTTTATTGCCAAAGTAGGAGTAGGTACATATGGTGAAGATTGTGTCTCTGTCTCAAGGGGGTGTGTTTAGCACCCTAACTTTCTCTCCAAATTCCACTATGCAAAAGAAGATCTCCCATCACATCAAAAATACCGGCACATTTATCGAGTACGAAATGTAGGTAAAAAAATAAACTAATTACACAGTTTAGATGTACATTGCGAGGCGATTCTTTTGAGCCTAGTTACGCCATGGTAGGATAATATTTACCATTAACAAATGAAACGTGCTACAGTGCTCGATGTGACATTCCTCCAAAATTTTGCACCAAACTTTGGGATCTAAACACACCCCAACCAAGACAGCTGTGACTGTTTTCATGCGCAAATTCAATGGTTCAGCGAAAAGTATTATCATTACCATTAACGTGGCTATGTGTGTTCATTCATGCAAACTAGTACTCCCTCCGTTCCACGATGCTGCTATTCTTTTATCTTCATATAAACGTGTTTGACCTCTCGTCTTATTTAACTTTTTTAAATAAATATTACCACTTTTGTTATGACTTATTACATCACTAAAGATATTGTAATGACGTTTTGTTTGTTTTATAATTTACATAAAAATTTGAATAAGACGCGAAGCAGTCAAACACAGTTTTATATGAATCAAAAGAATTGCAAGTATTGTGAATTCATGCGGATTGAAAACATTCTCAGTTTCATCTGCATCTACTATCACTTAGCAGGTCAGTCACTCCATGTTCGACACATGCCGTGATCTGACTCAAACGGAATCGATCCGCACCACCATTATGCTGTAGCTGTGCCACTACACTCACTAATCTATCAGAGCTTGGAGTGTAACCCTGCAGAACACATTCTCCTCAACCTTGGTCCCTTGAAAAAGAGGGTCTCTCATTCTCAGGTTGGCCATTGGAGTCGTCTTGCTTTTGGCTTTGGGAAAGATCTGGGAATCAGGATAAAGCGGCGATATCAATCAATAATAAGTACCCTAGGTAGCTATAGCTATGAGCCTCTTCTGCTTTGCAATGTTCCCTCCTCTCCATAATTTCGGTCTCAGTGCATTATTACTGCATAGCATTGCTCTTTTTTCTTCACTTTTTGGCATACAGAAGGATGGGGAAAATATTCGAGTCCACAGAACCGATTCCTTGCTTAATCTTGGTCGATGAGCACCATGAACAGTCTGATAAGAAGTTTTAACACGACAGAGTATCCAGGGGAAGATCAGATGCTCCGGGTTTCCAACTTTCCATCAGAAATGGCCAAAGCAGAGCTGACAGACATAAGGTTGTTTCTATCAGTTTATTTCTCCGACTGAATGTTCAGAATTGTATTCGGTTGCTGCACTTGAACACTGAACTGTAGTTTTCTTTCTAACTTAAAACACTGAACTGTAGTGACAACTAGTTAATGTAAAGAAAAAAAGGTTGCAGATTTTTGGGTAAAATGTGTGACACACACATACTGACATCGACATGAAAACCCCAAGTATATATTGATTTCAATGGTTTCAACTGAAGAATGTCGCCAAGAATTCCAACATGTTGATGATGTCGTCCCAATAATTGTTTCAGATATTTTCCCCTATATACATACATTCCTCGCTAAATTCCTGTCATCCAGCGCAAGTGATTCTCGCTGCACTGAAATTAATCCCCGATCACTACAGATTTTTTGCAGTCTTTTGGTGTTGGGAACATTCTAATTCCAATCTTATGCAGTATGGAATTTGTGCGCTCTTATCTTCTCAGCCTCCATCATTAAGGCAACATCACCACCGTTCACCAGGAGATTGCTGAAATCCAGGACCGGATGTTACCAGCTGGGTTGGTTAAGAGAAGAACCTGAACAATCTGACATTAGAGGACGAGATGGAAGAACAGATGCCTGCACGAACAGAAAGCTTGAGATGCCCTGTGACAAAACCATATGTGTCGTCAAGCAGCATGTCCCTTTTCATCAGACTAGTTATCATGTATGAACTTGCCAAGCACTGTTCAGATTTGTTTTTGTGACACCTACAACTTTCGTTGAAAAAAAAAAGAATACACTGAAGTTTTACAGAACAAGTTGCGATTTCTAAAGGGAAAATTTTCCCAAAATTTTCAAGTGCATATCACTTTTAAACGAAGATATTGACCATGCATGATCATATATAGACTTTGATGCTCCCAATCCAAGAAATCTAATAATCACAAACATCCAAAATTCGAAGGACACGTACAAGAATATATTCCATGCTATTCCTATTCCTCGACACCCTTCTTCTCCAAGCCTAGAACCAAACCACCCAATCCATCTGCCATTCCATTGCTTCCCTAGCTATAAACCTTTGCCTCCTGCTTCTCTCTACACACTCTGATCCAACAGCAGTGCAACAGCCAGGGACACTAGCCAGTAGCATCAGCACTGTGCCAGCCAGCATCTGCCGGCCGGCCGGCGGCGATGAGGTACGGCGAGGTGTCGCACTTCAGCCACCCACAGCACCGTCTACGTCTGGAGCACTCAGAGACGCCATTCCGGTGCGACGGGTGCCGCGAGGTGGGGATCGGTGCGCGGTTCCGGTGCCCGTACCCAGGCTGCGACCACGACCTCCACCGGCAGTGCGCGCTGCCGTCATCGCCGCCGCCGCCGCTGCGCCACCCGTTCTACCCGAGCTGCGCGTTCGTGTTCCTGGCACGCGCGCCGGGAGGGCACGGGACACGGTACTGCAACGCGTGCGGCCGCGACGTGGCCGGCTACGTCTACCACTGCCGCGCCTGCGGGTTCGATCTGCACCCGTGCTGCGCCGCGCTGCCGCACGCGCTGGACGCCGGTGGCGGCGTCAGGCTGTACCTGTACCCGGACTCAAGGGCCGCCGGCGTGCCGCCGTGCCACCGGTGCGGACACCGTGGGCGGAGCTGGAGCTACCGGAGCCAGTGCAGGTGTTACAGTCTTCACGTGGCGTGCGTCATGGACATGCTCGTTGAGAGCTGGCATGGCGTTGGGCGACACAAAGGGTGCCGGCGTGAATGTGTACGATGGCGGGATGGTCGTGCCTGGGAGCGGCGGGTACAGGGTGCCGGCGATCAGGGGCGCGGCGAAGAGCAGCCATGCCAGAGGTGGAGGAGGAGGAGGGTACTCGTACTGGGGCAGGAAGAAGAAGGGCAAGGTGAAGCGATGCTGCGAGATCGCCGGGTTCGCCGCGCAGGTGGTCATCTCCGCCGTGCTCGGCGATCCCACCGCGCTCATCGCCGGCGTCATTGGCTCGCTCATCGCTGGGTGACACACGGACGGAGGCTGAGACGTATCGATCTCTTCGATCATGAAAAAATTGTACTCGGTGCGCGTCGCTGTGCGCGCATGATGCACGCATGATGCACGGCCACGTAGGTAGACACTTCGTGGCGAATTTACTGTGGACAGTAAAATCAGCAATGATATGCTGTTGTTAAAAAAAGAATTCACCTAGCTTTCTTGAGTATATTTCCATAACACACTTTGATTCGCTCTTCACAATCTTTCACACAGCTGACATTTTCATTAAATTTTTAAAAAATAATGGAAATACACACTAATAGTATATATTTATGCACAAATATACATACTTGGATTACCCACGGCATGGACAGAGATCGATGCTGAAAACAAAATAATTTTATAGTCAAAATATTTAATGAAGAAAAAATAGTCAAAATAAAATATTTAAGTTTTTAGCAGAAATAAAATATTTAATGAATTATAAATCTATAAAATACAAATATTTTTAATGTTTCTATCTACCCTACTAATGCACCAACTTTGTTAAGCTAAAAATAGAAACAAATGTCTACAAAAAATTCAAAATATATCAAAAGCGGACGCTCTAGCTCATCTATCTACCCTTACTAATGCACCAACTTTGCTTTAGGCTAAAAATGGAAACAAATGTCTAAAAAAAATTCAAAATATATCAAAACGGACGCTCTAGATCAAATCTCACATTTCTCTCTCTTTTACTCACTCATAATGCAAAGGGTCACGATTTGATGTGTCTATCTACCTCTACTAATGCACCAACTTTCTTTGAAATTTAAAAATGGAAACAAATGTCTAAAAAAATTCAAAATATATCAAAAACGGACGCTCTAGATCAAATCTCACCTTTCTCTCTCTTTACTCACTCATAATGCAAGGGTCACGATTTGATGTGTCAAGCTAATCCCCTCCCACGCGCTATAATCCCCTGCCACGCGCCGTCGGACGTCGCCGTGATTCACGCGCCAGAATCGGAGCCTTCCCAAAAATCACCCTCCCTCTCGCGAATCCCCCTCCACGCTCGGTACTCCTGCTGCGATGGTGCGGTTTCCTCCAACAGCCTCGCTTCTGATCCGTGTCTGGAGAGCGCCGCCGTCGTCGTTGCCTCCTCACGCAAGGAGGTCCAGCCACGCCGCCGTCGTTGTCTCCTCGTGCAAGCAGGTCCAGCCCAGCCACTCCTGCATCGGTGGGTGGAATTGCATCGGTGGGTGGTGTTGCAGAAGAACATGCACGAGGCAGTGGAGGGGCTCAGGGCCAAGGGGATCACCATGGTCACTGCCTGATAAATCCGTTCGGAGACTGCCTGCCACTTGCCTCTCGCCGACGGCAGCCAGCCTGGTACGCACAATCCTTAACCATGAAATTGCTTCCCTGTGCTTGGCTGCTGCTTATGCTACTGCCGCTGCATGCCTCAACACATGCTACGATGCCTTGGCACATTCTGGATGCAATGCCTAATAGTTGTTCGATGCAATGCCTCACCCTTGCACATTCTGGAGCATATAGATATTTTAGTGCTATATCCGATGGTAATTTCAATTTATTAGTCCTTTTTGTGTTTGGTTCCATACAGGTGAACAAATGTTCTTCTAAAATTCAATAGGATATAAATATATTCTTACGCTTACTTGAAATGTTCATATGCTCTGGATTGACTCTCAAACTGCACTAGGATGCAGGAACCTTTCTTGACTCTGTTCTGTACTGAACATGTGTTGCTCCATTTTTTTTTTTTCAGAGTATCACACTGCTCTTTGCGCATAATCTACGGAATGCTCCATTTTTTTTACAGAGTATTGCTCATTACAAAGAGATGCATGTGCCAATTAGGTCTGTATTTCAAAACTCAGTCCATGAAACTCTCTTCATTTGGCCCCAATTCCACTTATTTAGCCTTTGTTTTCTTTTCTTTTAATACAGTCTATCAGCATCAATGAATTAACCATCTTTGATATAAGTTTTATATGTCTAATCGTATTCACATTTCCGCGTGCATGCTGTGTTGCGCGACGTCGCTGTGATTTCCTCCATCGGTGGCACTGTGCACCGAACACGGTAATATCCGCTCCTGTCCCTCTCTTCCTCTCTGAATTTTTTTGTTAGTTGGCCTCGACGTCAAGACGAACTTGAGCATTATAGGGTACATGATTCGTTCGTAGCAAAACGTCATGCTTTGAGCATTATCTGTTACCGAGCATTATATGGCGGAGCTCCCAGATTCACTGAAAAAATAAATCTCGATCTGCGTACAGTCTGAAGATAGCCTGAACGTGGCCTGGAAGTGGAGCTCTGTACTGTTCTTTCAATCAGAAGAATATACTTCTCAGCCTGGTATGTGCTTGAGAGGAATATATTTTCGAATGCTTGCTCCTGTAGTAATCTGTCACATTCATTGATCGGAATTGGAGTTCCTTGGTTCCTCCCTTTAGTTTTTTGGTGAAATTTTAAATGCAAAGTGGTTTCGAATTTGCAGGTTCAGGTGGCTCATTTGTGCAAAGGCTTGATCAGAAGCGTCTTTTTATGGAATGCTAGGTAAACCAATTCGAGCTTCTGCTAGGTAAACCACTTCGAAATATGATGTTCTGCAGAGTGATGTCTACATATGTTCATATGCGTTCCTTCCATGCTGTTTAATCCATGATGCCTATTTTTAGTATAATTTAATTTCTCATGCCAGGAAATTCCGAAATCTGTACATGATCATTTTGCTTTCATAATTCAGTTAGCTAGGTTGTATCATTGTGCATGAGACTGGGATCAGTTACATTGTTCTTATCTGACCAATTTTTAGGGATACTTTATATTTTACTTTGTATTTAATTGCAAAGACTATACCTGGTTTATTATTTATTATATATAATAATTGTGTGTGATTTAAACTATTGAAAAATGCCTTGTTTGGTGATTTACATGCGATTGGGTTATTTACATGTGAATTGTACGGATAAAACCGAATTCGTTAGCGCGGGCATTATACTTAGTTGTTTCCTAATCACACGGGCCAATTGGGCCCAATTGCAAAGCCGAGGACAAGAAAATTTCCTTTCCCTTTTTCCTTCACATCGTCGTCTGCTCCGCTCGCCGCGAAAAAGGAGACGGCCCGCCGCCGCCTTCCGGCCTTACGCCGGCGCGCACGAGGAGAGGACGGAGCCGCGGGGCAAGACACGCCCGCCGCCCCTGCTGCGCCGCTTGGATTTTGGTTCCTTGCCCCGACTTGGAGCGGCGGACGACCTGCCGTCGCGCTCTCCGGCCAGGCGCCAGGTCGGCGTCGCTGAAAAATCCAGTCAGGAGACGGCCTTGGAGGAGACGCCGGTCCGCCTCCGCTCAACAGTTGCGACCTGGCATGACTCCTCCCGTCCTCCGTCCACTCATCCAGGCTCGTAGCGTAAGTTCCATCAGCGCCGCCCCTCCTGCCCTTCCTTTGAGATGCTCCGGCAATTGGTCCCTTGGCTCAAACAGAACATCTATTGCCGTGTGAAGTTAAACCAACAAGGGATTTTGCAGAGTGTTGTCACCGTTGTCTTCTTAGCTTTATTTACAACTGCATTGCGCGCTGCTGGCTGTTGCCGATTTCTTGTTTTTATACCTCCAATCAATTGAGCTGTTGTTTTCTTATGTATACAGTTTCAGGTTTGGCCATGATGCCTGCTATAGACATTGCTCCTTTCAAGCTGGACATAGATGAGCTGATAGCTGATTATGCCATGGTATTTTTTGTTTGTCAAAATCTCTCAGTCTGTTGTGGGCATATTAACTTGGGGTATAAGATGAATAATAACAGCTGTGCATTCCTGATTGGTAGGAGAACTATACGTCACTCGCTGAATTCAAACAAGTGTGTATGACCAAGAAATTTTCTTATATCTATGAAGGCAGACCTAAGACAAACTCGGGTTTATTCATGCAGCCCCTCTTTCTGCATTTGTATTGGTAGGTGCTGGTTCCCTGGAAGCGCATATTTCTGAACTGAACCCACACATACAAAAAAATTCTTTTTTTTTTTTTTTTTGAATTTTTCACCAGGGGAGGCACTCCCCAGCTGAATTATATTAAGTGCCCAAAATGGCTGATAACCTCGTTTTTGAGTAAAACGAGGCCAAACCCTGTCCAGTTAATTGTGGAAAACTGGACTAAAACCGTACAACGGCCTCTGAACTGAGGCAAGGGTGTGGCTAAACCACAAAAGAGACAACAACAAGCTCTCCAAAGATTGGAGAGAGAGGTGGCTAACCACAATTACAACAAAAAAAAGAGAGAACTTAGCCCAAACGAGAGGACTCTAGACGAGGCCGCAAGACGCCTACCGAGCGCCCGATCTGTGCCCCCCGCCGAGCAGCATACTCGCCGCTTTCACCATCGCCCCGTAGTGCCCTCCACCACTCCTCGTAGCTACGCCTCTGAAAGGGGACTAAGAGTGACGGCAGGCCGGCAAGCGAAGGATCAGCGGACACAATTAATTGTGCGTCCAGGTCATTTGACTTCTCAAAGTTCACTACCCCAAAGATTGGCTGGGCTATACTGCCTTTACTGTCTGTATGAGTGCCAGCCGTACAAAGCAAGAGTTCAAGATTTATTTGTCTCTTGGTAAGGCACATATATTCGAGCCAATAATCTTGTGCATGTTGAAACTATTCTTTAATGCATTAAATATTTTCTTCTGTTGGAAACAGACGAGTGCAGGCAACTGAAAGATTTCGTTGTTACGGCTAAGCAAAATGGACTGAATCTTGTGCCTGCACTTGTCAAAAGGATGCTGAATAAGGGCATGTTTCTGTTTGGTTACATGAATTTGATTGATGACAATGGGGACAAGCAGGTCGAGGAATTGCTGCATTGCACAACAAGCGTGTAAAATTTGCCTGTGACAAGTACGTGAAACTTCTGCTGCTATGATCTTTAGCATTAGTGTTCTTGTTTTCAGTAAATTGCACGAATAGACGTCTAAACAAGATTAGTGACGCAGCATCACTGTTTTCTTTATTATGATGTTCATGTGAGTATTAGTACTGTAAGCAGTCATGCCTAACAAATAAGATAGTGACACAATTTTTCACTTTAAGTTCCTTTGCCTTGCTACACCGTCTTGCATGTTGTTCCAAAGTGCAGCTTATTACTCATGTTTCTTCCTTTGCAAACCAGGTTATAATTTGGTCAATGAAAAAAAGGCTAAATTTATTGCCTGCTGATATATATATATTTTTTTTGAAGTATTGCCTGCTGATATTTATCTTGGAACTTTTAAATTTGCAGGTTATTTGCGAATACCCAAGCAGAAGATTATATGCACATGGATTTGGTAAGTTCACTGCTTCTATTTTATAGTTCTGTTCAGCATGGTGATGCTGATGACATGATTCCGTGATGCACACGCATGCAAGAACATGATCCTTCCAGTTTTATGTTTTAATACAAGCTCAGCAAAATAGACCTGTGCTTCCTCTTATTTTCCATGACATCTTATTAAATTATGCTGTCTTTGGTTGGAAATTTATCATCACAAAAACAAAAAAGGCAGCCTGCCAATCCTTTCTTTTACTGTTTTTTCGTCTTCCTCTAGGGTGCTGAGTTTGAGCTTGATAGCATCAAGAATTGTCAAAGGAGTATGCAGAAGCAAAGGAATTGGCCCTTGCTGGTGCCTGTCCATTGTCACTGTTCGATATGTGCATTTATTTTCTTCTCATTTATGTAAAACTCTGGACAAACACTGTTCCTAACCCAACCCAACTGCTATTTGTTTGCCCCTATCACCTGGACAGAGGCAAGCAAAACTGTGGAAGTTGAAGATGCTAAGCACCTCCTTCAGAGTGACAAGCTGTTGGGTGACAAGATAGACGAAGTCGTCAAAGAATGGGATGCCCAGAAGCAGGGGTTCTACGAGAGAACTGGCAATCAGCTCATGGTGATCGACAACGATGGGTCAGGAGTACAACATCAGGAGGACCAGATCGACAATGATGAATCAGGAGTACAAAATTACGAGGATGATGATGACTTTGATGAGTTAGATCAGATGCTGGAGTGAAGAACGTCTCTATATACTCTTACCATCAATAATATAACCGTGAAACTCAACGTACCACGAGATAAAGCCTGCTCGTCTAGTCTGTACGAGGCTCTCGTTTTTGAGCTTTTAGCTGTCGACCTTCTGATCTCCTACACAGACTGAAGCAAAAATCCAAATCCTGTACATGTTGGTTCCACCATCCCGGTTTTGGTGAAGCTTGTGTCCCGTTTCATGCATCTGTTGGAACTTGTCTTCTTGAGAAAACTAAATCCTTCCATGTACCTGGTGTCCGAAATTTCTAATTGGCGATTAAACTGCAATGGACTACAGTGATTGCAGTAACTGTACATTAAAATAATCGAGTGCGTCTTACAGGAAAAATGAAAAAGGTAAACCTGAGGAAAAAAAAAATGAACAGTACACCTTTTTTTTTTTTTTTTTTTTACTGAACCCGAAAGAAAAAAGATTGAGAAAAAAATGTTCCATTGCCGGGATTTGAACCCGGGTCGCCTGGGTGAAAGCCAGGTATCCTAACCGGACTAGACGACAATGGATTTGTTGGCAGAGTGCACAACTTATCCTAGTAATTGGGTGTCCTCCAGCGTTACTGCACTCCTTTTTCAGAAAAGCAATGCAAGGGAAGCAGCAAGAGTGTGAAAAGAAGGCCAAGGCCACGCACGCTCGGCTTTGTTGAGCACTTTGAGCACCGCGACGACCGACCCCAACCCCAACCAAACTGTCTACTGCTGGTGACCATGCTCTCGTGGCCGTCAGACAGCTCGATCTTCCACATTGTTGTCACACACCGAGACACCATCAATCAAAGCGATAATAATCTGCCCAAATAAACCATTTCTCCTGTTGGGTCTCCTTCCAGCTCAGCTCCGATCCGCGCTGGAGGAATGATTGCGAAGACAATGGTGGCTGCTGACGCCGGAGTAGCTAGCTCGCGATGGTTCAAAGTGTTGAAGATATGGTCCTCCATGCCATGGGCAGGCACAGCACAGTGGTTGGTAGGTAGTAGCTGCCAGTAGTTCATCCCGTGTACCCTGTTGCCTGGTGGTGTGGTGGTCTCGCTCGCAGACCTTCATGCATGGCTGCAGGCCTGGGTGACCCCTGCCCAGCCGCCCAGCCTGCGCCGCAACGGCCAACTGCAAAGAGCAACCTCATGTGACTACTGTGAGCAGCAATGTGCAATGGTCCACATCTTTTGCTGATTCATTCATGCAGTCCTTTTGAAACTGAAACTGAACGGTGAAAGGCGTTCTTGTCTGTCTTGGCCTCTCTGTCTGTATGTACACGTCTCAAGAAAGCTGTTTCTTCCATTCCATGACATCTGCCTCTCCGTCCGTCCGTCCGTTGTCCAACTTCCCAAGTCCCACAACGTCTCGTGGACATTCACGCGTGCCAAATGTGCATCAACTTTTTGCTTTTTTTTTTAAAAAACAGTAGAGTAGAGTAAAGGAACCATACGGTTGGTCTTGTGAACAAGTCAAGAAAAGCTCAGCTGCGTCTGCGTGCTCGCCTGAACAGTGCAGTGAAGAGCAAGGACAGGGCATTGGATTCGGAGCAACAATATCCTACTCCACTGATCACTGCTGCTGCTGCTGCTGCTGCTGCTTCTACTCCAGACAGAGTAACCTACCGACCAGAATCTACTCCTACGGTCCTACCCAAACTAGACCGAGGTGAGGTGCTGCTGCAGCGGTTCGGGGCAGTGACTACACGCCGGCCGGTGAGCTGCGTCCGTTTCGCAGCCAGCTCGGGCAGGCCCGGTGAGAGCGAGCTTCTCATCAGCCTTTGCTGACTTCCATTGCTGCAGCAGCAGGTGCAGCGTGGGTGGATTGACCATCCCTGACCCTCCAGGTGAAATCTGAATCTTGCCCCCATCCCAAACATTTCCTTCAGGTACTTGCAGGTGTTCTTGTTCGACTCTTCAGTCAGTTGATTGATTGTGAAATACTACATCACAGTATATGTGGCGGACAGGTGATTGATTGATTAGGTGAACTCGATTGTTTAGTCATATTCAATCATGAGCCTGCCTGTGTCTCGATCCTCTTGCGACGTCGTTCAATTTCAATACTTTGTCATCTTGCGCCGATTTATTAATTCTTCGTCTTGTTCACAGTGTCTCTGATCTTACAATGCAATCGCCCATTTCGCCCCGCGCAGATTCTTCAGGAGGAGTCGGATGTGACTGAATATCCGGGCAGGTTCCAGTCCAATCCTCCGAGATGGACGACGGATCGAGGCGGCAACAGAGGACGAGCAGAAGGGGATCGCCGGCGGTGCCAGGGAGGCCCCGCACCGTGCCGATCGCCGTCACGCCGGAGGGATTCTGGTGCTGCCCGTCCCCGCCGCGCTTCACAAGAGCCTCCTCAAGAACCCACACCACCACCACGCCAAGCAGTCGCAGGCGCCGGCGCCGGCGCCGACGACGCATAAGATCCCCTCCGCCCCTACGTCCAGAGCACCCTCCGTCCAGACCGCGCCGTCCGTGACCGACGAAGACCCCGCGCCCGCCGCCGCACCCGACGAGCACCACCACCACCACTACAGGCAAGCGACCGCCGAGGCTCCGGCACCGACACCGGCGCCGGACGGCGGGCAGCAAGAGCCACCGCCGCCGCCGCAGCAGGAGCACAAGGTCTGCGTCGGGTTCGGGCAGCCGGAGACGAGCGACGTGACGGTGATGCTGTACGGGAAAGAAGGCATCACGGTGAGGATGAGCGTCCACAGGGACGTGCTCTCGCAGAGCAGCGCCTTCTTCGCCCACCGCCTCGCCGCCACCTCCACCACCACCTCCTCCCCGGCGCCGCCAACCAGCAGCGTGGTGGTGGTGGAGATCCACGACTGCGACGACGCGGAGATCTACGTGGAGACGGTAGGGCTCATGTACTGCGACGAGGCCAAGCACCGGCTTCTCCTCAAGCAGGGGAGCGTCGCACGGGTGCTCCGCATCATGAGCGCCGCCGACGAGCTCGGGTTCCACGCCTGCGTCGCCTCATGCCTCCGCTACCTCGAGGCCGTCCCGTGGGTCGGCGACGAGGAGGAGCGTAGCGTCGTGTCGTCGGTCCGCCGTCTCCAGCAGAGCAAGGACAAGGACGATGGCTGCTACTGCTACGGCGGAGTTGCCAGCCCGCTGCTCAAGAGGATCGCCGCCGCCTCCGACGACGACGACGACGACTGTCGTCTGAAGCCGCGCAGCGACACGTTCGCCAGCATCACGGAGATGGTGCTGGCCAGCACCGACGACCGGGGCCGTCGCGAGATGAAGGCACTCATCCTCAACCTCCTCAAAGACAGCACACGCAGCCGCAGCCATGGCGTCGGCGGCGGCGAAGGATCACCACCACCGGACGACATCTCCTCTGCGGAAACGCTGTACGCCTCGTGCCGGGGCTGCCTGGACCGGCTCCGGCGACTGTTCGCTGAAGCGTCGTCGTCGTCGGAACCATCGGAGTACAACTACTCCCCGCCGTCGTCACGCGGCGGATCGCGCTGGAGACCGACAACCTGCTGTGGCTAGTGGAGTTGCTAGCGAGCCAGCGCGCCGGGGACGGCTTGGTGGCGCTGTGGTCGGGTCAGGCGGAGCTGGCGGCGTCGCACGGCAGGGTGCCGGCGCCGTCCCGCCACGCCGTGAGCCGCGTCACGGCGCGGCTGTTCGTCGGCGTCGGGAGAGGGGCTGCTCCCGCCCACTGACGCACGCCTCCGGCTCCTCCACGTCTGGCTGCACCCGCTCATCGACGACTACGCGTGGCTCCAGCGTGCGGCGGCGTTCGACAGGAGGCTCGTGGAGGACGGCATCGGGCAGACGATCCTCACGCTGCCGCTGGAGGAGCAGAGGTCCATCTTGCTGGCGTGGTTCGGGAGGTTCTTGAAGCTCGGCGACGATTGCCCGAATCTGCAGAGGGCGTTCGAGGTGTGGTGGAGGAGGACGTTCGTCAGGCCCTATGTTCATCTTCAGGCTGCTGATTCTGACGATGTTTTGCCATCAGAACCAGATGGAGAGGATGGATCATCGTGCTAGCAGCTAGCTGAAATGGTAGCGGAAGTTAAACTTGATTAATTTAGCTGACCTAGGATCTTTGGGAGAAACGGAAAATGTTTCTGAATCTTAAGCGTAGTGTTGTCTTGTTTTTTTTTTTTTTTTTTTAATGACACAGTACAACGCAGACGCTCAACACGCACGCACACTCACCCCTATGAACACACGTGACGCAAACCCTACCCCTATGAGCACCTTCGAAGGACGACCGAAGCCGGCAATCTTGGGAGTTCACGGTCACCACAGCGCCTCGCTGTCCCCGGCAATCTTGAAGTTCACGAAGTCACCACAGCGCCTCCTGCATTTGTCGACGTATCTTGAAGTTCATGAAGTCACCACAGCCGCCTCCATTTGTCGGCGACGGGACGTCGCCTACCACTTAATGCGCGGCGCCGAAATCCTGAAATAAATCCAAAGCATAATGTATCGCACCCGGATTTGAACCCGGGTGGGAGCCCCTAACCAATGGTCTTTGCCATTGCGCTATGAACCCCTTCACTAGTGTTGTCTTGTTTAGTTGGTGTGACATGAGATGAGATGAGAGTTGGCAAGGATTTGGGTGTTTTTTTGGCCAATGTGTAGAGTTTAATTATTCTTGTAGAATCAGATGATTTTCTCTGTTTGTAAGAAGAAAATCATCATCAATGGATTCTGCTCCATTGTAACTCTTGTGCCCATCAATTCCAGTGTTTTTTTAATAAGTATAATATCAACAAATCAGCAGCATCAACATTAGGTGGAACTAGTCCATCAGCCCGTGCTCTCTCGAACGGGGGTAGAATTTTATAAGGGATGAGAGATATAGGAATTAAAATTGTTGTTTAGTGTCTCTGAATCATAAATAATACTTATATTAAATTATAATTTTTCTTTGTTCCTTTTCCAACACAATAGGCACACCAAATACTTAATGGTGTCGAATTAAGTGTCCTAAATTTGTCAATTATTGATCGATATGTTTTTCATCAATTACGAAACCATGAATCTTAGGGCCCGTTTTGGATCCTTTTGAATTTGGGGAATTGGAATCTACTTAATAAATTAAGCTATTTAGTTTGGAATTTGAGATTCTCTAACTTTCCAAAGTTCATAAATAAGCCTAACTCAAAGGGTGTTTCGCGTCAAATAATGGAATTCAATTCCTATCTCCCATCCTATGAATTTGAGATAGGCTTATTTGTGAACTTTGGAAAGTTAAGGAATCTCAAATTCCAAACTAAATAGCTTAATTTATTAAGTAGATTCCAATTTCTCAAATTCAAAGGATCCAAACGGGCCCTTAGTTTTATTTTTGATTTATTTGCCTTATTAATTGCTACATATGAATTGTAGGTCGTAAACTATACTCTTAAGTACAATGATAACCTAAATAGTCACATCATTTACTTCGGTTTTAGAGATTGAAGGGAGATCTAAAATGGATAGGTGTGCTAATCTAAAGAGGACATATATTATTGTTTAAGCCTTATAACGACTATTTTCCACTTAGCATTCTGGAGAAACTCATTCACCATGTAATACCTCCCCAGTTCCCTAAATTTGTTGTAATCTCTGATGTAATTATTTTGGCTTTGCCCCTCCACCCTAGGTAACTGGCATGTGTCCTTCTTAATGATGGTTTTAAAATCCCCACCTCAAAAAAAGTACAGGAAGGTATATATAGCCACTTATAGTCGGCACACTATCCTCCCCACTTGTCAAGACGTTCAATTTTATTAACAAAGAGTTATTTTTGCAGAAACTATTTTAGTATTAATAAATAGATATATGTAAGTATTCTAGTTAAGGTGCATAAATTACCTAAATTATTTAAAAAATATATATATGTCATGGTTATTATTGACTCTAAATAATATGTTAGTATCATTAGTGTAGGAAATCTTTTCCATAATTGCAAAAAGTAACCCACGAAAAAATAACGCTATAGTGCGCCAAAGCAAATGCCGCGACGCAATTTCACTTTTTTGCGCTTATTACGCACTATAGCACCACTAAACGCATTTAGCGCCATAGCGTGCTATCCATACACTATTGGTAACATTGCCGATTTGATCAGCCCGACCTAGTTAGTGATTTCAGTTAGAGATTTCATTGATTCAAGAATTAATGAATTAGCTATAATTATATAAGTTAGTGATTTGGTCCATGGTTAGTGATTTCAGTTATAATTATATAATATAATTAATGAATTATCTATAATCTATAATTATATAAGTTAGAGATTTCATTGATTCAAGAATTAATGATAATTTGCAATCCACTTAACAAATAGCGTGCTATATCGCGCCATAGCGCCCGTTATAACGCCTCTTTGGAACACTGCAAGCTAACGCTACTACGTGTATATGCCGCTATAGCGCCCATAATGCCTCTATAGCGGCAATCGCGCCCAGAACATGGAAACTCTAAATTTGGTTGCTCGTTATTTAAATCACGGTTCTTATTGCATAAATAGTAGTTTCACCTTGCACCATGCATGACACTAACACATAATTTATTTGTAGTAACATTATCTTATAAAATACTAAGTGCTTAAAACTAAATTACCAATATTGATGAGACATTATATTTTAGCCAAAACTTATAAAGATACTAAGAATAACTACTGTAATTTATTATATATCAGTGATTATTAATATAACTCAAAGTTAATTATCAGTAGCTTTGCTATGTGGTTTGTAGGAACTTTTCTACACACCTCTTTTTGAACGTTTTTTACACACATGATAAACCTATTAAAATAAATATTTATCCTGATGTGTATATGCTTAGATGATCGACATGGTGTCACATATAAACATGCTTACTTTTAATTTTACAATTGTAGAAGTGTAGAATTTAGAGTATACCACATATTTTACGGGTATTAAATTATTTTTCATGACAGCTAATTTTTGGTACATACTAAGTGTGATAATTTAATTATATACTATTACATTTTTACTTCATAGTTGCATATATGAGTAGTTTGTATGCAAACATTTGGGGTTCCTTTGCATTATCTTTCCTAATTAATGCCATTGTGGATAATTTTTCAAATAAACTATTAGATGGTTATTTTAAATTATCTTTTTATGATCAATGATGTATATAGTTGAGGTGCAAAGTGGAGTTATTTTGAATTATCTTTCATAATCAAGGAAGTGGTTAATTTAGATACATATTTAGTGGATTAGTTTTAAATTATTTTTAGTAATGACATATGTGATAGTTCAGATGCAAAATTAGATAGTCACTGTATGCATTCTTTTGATAATGGTAGGTGTCATATTTTTATTACAAAAAATAGATCCGATGTTTTTTAGGATGGTTGTTGAGTCTAACAAATGAAAAGGTAGATGTTTCTGATTCTTGTGTCAATTTCTAACATTTATTATTTTTCAATGCATCTGGTGAGAATTTAACATGGAGGGTCGGTTAACTTTTGGTTAATGTAAATATTTTATATGGTTATACCACTACTTTTGTAAGTTTTACTTGATTTACTTATGGGATTTTACATGAACAACATTAATAAATAATGTATCGATAATGCAATTTAAATAAGATGTTCTCGCTAGTTGCAAAGTATTACAGAATGTTTTAAAAAATAATAAACTTTACTCCTTCGTGCTAACAAAATATAGCAATATACAATATTAGCATTCTTTTCTCTTCCTTCTAATGCACCTTTTTTAGATATATAGATCGTCTTGTATTATCATATATTCCATCGATCCTTAATCTTCTCATTAATTAATATGGTATGATTTATGTATAAACATGGGATGAATTTGTTCTTTACTTTAATTTTCCATATGTGTATGACTAAAAATTCATGGTAGAGATTGGCACAAATTCATTGTAATATGAGTGAACAAAGTTGCATACCTACAACTTAGTAGTGACATGCCAACAGACAAAGATCTCCTCATTCACCAAAGCTCGAGGTTGCAGCAAAAAGCAGCACGCTTGTAGCTCCATCTATGCTTTTGACTAAGGACGCCTGGTTTAGCTACATGGATGTCTAGCGGCAGTTCGTCCAGAACATGATAATCCGCTTGCCATGTCGTTTATCTCGTTACTGATTTATATATGAAACCTGTACTTCCAAGCTCAAATAGGAGATTGATTAGGAAAAACGAAAAGTGAAAATAGACAATTTCTTACGTTAATGATTACACAATCTAGGTACAATTTCTTGGTATGACATATTCACATTGCAAGCATAGATGGAGTTTTTGGACTGAGGTATGGTCCATGTAAATATTAATTTTACAAATTTACATGAAATAAAATGTTAACATTGAGTTCCATTGTAATAGATCAACAACATACAAACGTAGCACCAATGGACGTACAAGAATCGATGTTTTACCATTAGACTATACCTATAGCTTAAATGATGACACAATGACTATTAAGCAAAGCACATACATTGTAGTAGCATCAATCTTTGACAGTTATGGCCATACATGAGATGTAGGAATTTCATACATTTGTACTCTTCCTAGGTGATTTCAGATTCTGATCTACCCTTCTTTTCTCGGCATTTTCATGTTCTTCCGTAAAACAACACATAATAAGATAAAAATCAATGGGATGGCAATAATTTCAAACTTCGGGGTCTTATCGGGCGGAAGAAGAGTTATCTCCATTTTTTTTCCTCGCAAGAGAATCTTTCTAAATATAGCGTTTAGTATTTTTTAGGGGGTAAGGAAGCAGGTCCAAGTTCACAATACAGGGAATAGGGGCCTTATTTTTATACTCATTCCACAAGCAAAAGGGCCAAGAAGCCATATTTATACCTTTTAGTCATGATAATTAAGAAGAGTTATGAGCAGAGGGACAGAAAACATGAAAAAGTCTGCTGCGTCAGAAGGTAGCTTGCGACACATGTTTTCCGCAGTAGACAATGCAACTCTCTGAAAAAGCGAATCCAGAAATTTCCAACTAAGCTGGCAAATCAACAATAAAGCAAGCATTCCCTTCACCAACTACGAAGAGACCTTGCATTTGAGAATTCTAGTTAGTTGGTCTTGACTTCAGCTTTCTAACGGCAAACAAAAAGTCCATCTCAAAAAAGAAACATTCGCTGGCAGAAGGAGCAAAAGCAGCAGTAACGATGAAAAAGATCGTAGAGTGGGACGGGGGTAAGAGCAGCCATGAGAATTTGCACAAGAGCATGATTGATGAAGTAAGGAGGTAGAGAGAGCTGAGTGAGGGTCTAGAGGGGAATTCTTATAGAGTTTTCATATTAAATTGAATCTACGTTATGAGAGTCTTCGGGCAATACTTCACGTGCCGTCTTCAGGTCACGAGATAATGGACTTATTTATGCCACTCATACAGACACCAGACCCTTGTCCCTGCTCATGACCTCAAAACTAGCACCTCTCAAGAAAGAAGGGCGATGATCATGTGAATTTGACACTGGCTTGACCACATCCCTCATGTATTTCATATAAATAGAGTATCCACTTTTTCCACGACAGTAGAATCATAGATTGCCACGTGTCAACGGCTCAGTACCCACAGGCTTTGTGGTTCATGGGAATAGTTTGACCTCCGTTACCCTTGTGTTTTGATATGCTATAATGCCTGTGCTAAGACTGCTCTCTCTTTTTGCTGATATCCGTCGTAAGCAAGTGACAGTTATGAATGAGCACACGTTAAGGGCAGCGTATCCATTGTCAACAAGAAGCATTGGCCAAGTATCCATTGTCAACCAGAAGCATTGGCCCAATATGTTTCATGATTTGACTGATGTGCTAATCCCCTCAGAACTTCTTGCCCCTTTCCCCTGATCATAGGTAAGAGGTAAGCTCTTTAATGAAAAGAGTAGGCCCTTCGTTTCTTTCTATATGATAATATATGCAAAAAAAACCAAAGTAAGTCCAAAGGGGTAGTTTATGCTAAGGTCAGTATTGTGACTGGGCTAAATCTCCCTTTGTGGAGGGGGATCACGTTGACACTATGCTATGAAAAAAAACTAAAGAAAGGAGAGGGATAGGACCAAGAAGAGGTTTGTACTTGACTGACCCCGGGTCTCTACTAAAGTCTCAAGCGAAATAACACTAAAACAGGAGTAATTGTTCTAATCTCTCCGAGACATCAATCCCTCATCCTACTCTGTCTGTCAGTCGGTTACTCAGTTCTGTTAGCTACTCACGTGTCTATACTAAGCAAAGATACTCCTCATTATTGCACAGGAGAGGGGGAAGAAGAGTAGACTTACTACTTTTGCAAATCAAAGAAAGAATTTAAACAGACATCAATCATCTAATCTGAATTCTTTTACAATTGATAGATACCTATCATAGAAAAACCTTTCTCCAAGGAAGCTTTCTTCTTGTTCCAGATTTGATCTGATCCTAAAATAGGTTACTTTGCTTTCCGCTCTATCGGAAAACGTTCTAACGTATTGATTCCGTAATTCTATTTCAAAAAGAGTGAGACTCAATCTCCTTATGCCATCCCACGCTACCGAAGCAGACTCGCTCCGTCTATGCGTCCTGAACCTGAAGATAGAGACCCCAGCTAGACCTATTTAGTTTAGTTGCCTCGGGTGAGCTGAACTACCAGAACTAGTTCTTTACAACTCGTGCCCCGGAGCCCTCTATCTAGAATAGCTCTCTCTAGATTTCCCAGAAATGTTACCAGAATAAGTTACAACTGACTATATCTTTTTTTCCCAGCGACGCGCCCTCCCACTAAGCTCTCAACCAATCCAAGGTTAAGAAAAGAAAGAACCAATGGAATAGTTGCGAATAGATCAGTCAAACCTCATCAAGTCCAGGTTTTGTAGGCACCAAATAAACTTCAATATTGCATACCCATGCACTTGATTTCTACTCACAGGGTTTTTCCACTCAATTCAGCTACTCGCAAAAAAGGACAGGCTTTTCGCCCACTCCTTACTATTCCTGATCATACCGCTTGAAAGGTTCTGGCAAAGAATACAAATTGAAATAAACCTAGATTTTAGGCCTCTGCGCTATCCGTCGTTTACCTATTAAGATTAAGAAGAGGAAGCCTATTCTGTGTTCTCTAGCCTCCTAAAAGCCTATATTCGAGCATAATACCAATAAACTACCTTACAAACCTAGAAGTGAGAATGGTCTTTTGAAGCAAGCTGAAGGTCATTCACGACTTGCGGATTCTACAATGAGATATAGATGATTTTTCGTATATATAATAAATTAAGTAGGCGAGGCACTGAAGTACCCATTGCAGTTCAGTTGCTAGTCAGGGCTGGCTACGAATATAGTATTTTATGAGATACTTGAAAAACAAAGCCACATTCTACTTTATACAACTAGCAAGTTTGCAGTTATTTTTA
>JADLZK010012414.1:12500-25000 GCA_015847255.1 Hyparrhenia diplandra | reverse complement strand
GATACATCCTACCTATGCCGAGAGCACAAAGATCATGCTATGAAAACTGGTCTAGTTAATCCCTACAGGAGTAAGGAAAATACAATTGAATGCTTTATCCCTCCATACCGGGATTGGTATGGTAATATGACTGTGGTCCACTGGAGATGAAATATTCATCAGTGGTTAGGAATCCATTCCTTTCTAAGGAAGGTCTATAAGAACTCTTTCTTTCCGCTTTGAACGGAAGAAGATGCTGCATCGACCCTTTCTTTCAAACCAACCTTGACTATTGAGATTATCCATCTTCTTTTCCGAATCTAAATCAAACTAGTATCCACCTTCTTCCTTTGCCGGTATCCTACGATCTATTGACTAAGTCATTTCACACTAAACACTGAGAACATGGGCCCGTACCGTGCTACAGCCTTGACCTAGGATTCTTTTCCTCACATCGGATTCTGAACTAGAAAACGGAAGCTTGCGAGATTGCTTGGTACCCTTTTTGTTTGCAAGCCTTTTCCCCTTGGCCAGGACTAACTGAGAGCAGGAAGTTGATTGACAGACCGAAGACAAGCCCTTTGGACCGATTGGCTCGCTTGATTGATTGAAAAAGAACGACAGGCTTACCGCTCGCATTCGACTGGACTGAGAATTGTGTATATAAAGAAAGAAAAGCTTTATTCAAAGACTGAGGTAGAATCCCACTTTCCGTTGGATAAAGTTGAAGTAGTTACCTAATCATAGGTCTATACGTCAGATATCCTTGCATAGAGGTTCAGGCCCTACCGCCCGGATTACTTCAATGTAGTTTTGCTAACGTTTCCTCATCGACTGCGAGTTTGTGGTGTGTGTTCTCGGACCAAAGAAACCAAACAAGCATACCATTCAAGTAATGGAGTATCTTGGGTATGGTACTACCTCTTTATAAGCTCGATGTGAAATCAGCATTAGCTGTCCAACCCAGAAAGCTGTGAATAAAGAAAGAGATCACAAGCGTTATCAGTCTCCAGACGCATCTATCTATAAAAAGGAGTAGGGCACCTGATATGAGATACATACTGGAGTCAAGGATTGAGACCACTAGTGATAAGGCAAAGAAATCGTTTTTATGTATCGGAAGGGAAAGAAGAACCATCCATTGGCAAGCACCCACTCAACTAGATGCTAAACAAGGAATTGCATTTTCTTGTTTAGCGTACCTAGCACTCCACAACCCATTAGTTGGAAGGCAATCACCAACTTAGCACACTAGAGCATACAACGACCTTTAGCAACCTTTTCTCGAGCGAGACTCTAGTAGGTCAAGCCTGCCGTAGTTGGGCAAGCCAACAGGGCGGGAATATTATATGTAATACACTAAAGTAGGGCAAGCCAAAGTAGTCAAACAGTAGGCTGTATAGCAGGCTGTGGGCAGGCGCTAAGCGGTATAGCAGTAAGGTCAAGCGGCAGCCTTGAAGTTCAACACGAATTTCCATCCAGTCGAAGAATTACCTTTCCTTTACTTATCCAGTCGACGAATTACTTACTATAATAAGATCGTTAGAGATGCTTATCCATGTCTATCCATAGCGATCATGTTTGCCGAAGATATGAGGTATCTTTCTTCTCCAGCTACTCTAAAATAAATCACTTATCTACAGAAATTACTTATTATAAGCTACATGAATAAATAACTTATTCGAATATTTCCCGAGTGTTTAATCAATCCCCAGGCTACTTTTCCCATAAGGATCAGATGAGACCTGTATGTCTTGCTTTGTACTTAGTGCTCGCAGTGGCTCTGGAATTTCAGCTAGACCTTGAGCTTTCCTTCTTCGCTTTTCACATAAAAGACGGGGTCTTACCAGCCGTTGGACACGTACTCCTGCTACCAAAGCTAGATAGGAAAGTGAAGATATGATCCAACTACTCGATAAATGGATTTTCTAGAATTATGCTATGCTTATTCCCACTCTAACTATTCCACCTCCTGTTCTCAATGTCATAGTAAGAATTTTACCTGACATCAGATAAGCATCACGCTTGCTTCGTTAGACCGTACGGAACCCAAGCAAGAGATAAATCTCCCCGTTGTTCGATCGTACTAAAGTACTGCTGCTGCCGAAGACTCTCTCTTGTCAGAGAAGAGGGTGTGTAACTAAATCAATGACTCACCTTATATATCATAATGGGCTACCTCGTCTCAATAGGTTAAAATCAAGGTCTCGCCCCTTCCCTCCATCCTAAGATTATCGTAGTGGTTGATGAGATGAGAAACGAAGTGAGGTCAAGGAAACGTGATTCCAGGTACGCCCGTTCCTCTACATCGTTTGACTATCAAAGTCAGGTCAAATGTAGGTGAGTGTTGCTTCTCAGAAAACTCGTAGAATAGTCTCATTGGCCAAAGTCAAGTCGATGGGACGCGGAAGTGTACGCGTTACAGTTACTGGGAAGCTAGCATTTTTCTTGTCTTGGAAGTTCTCATTTGTTTTTCGTTGGGTAAAACCCACGCCACTAAAATCAAATCAGTCTCCTCGGGATTGGGAGCAGAGCTTCAAAAGATGGGAAATTCCGTATTTATCATGTTTAAGCAGATTGCCATTAAGGTTCTCAATTTTCTGACTTGTTGTGGCATTTGTAAAAAGAAGTCTGAATCCCCCCAGGATTCGGAAATGAGACACGGCTATTCCCTTTCTAAAAGCCAAATAGAAAGAGGATTAAAACCGTTTCTAGAGGAAGAAGATAAGAAAAGGAGACGCTAGTTCTTCTTTTCTTACATACTATCTTTCCGCATGAAAAAGACCAACTTCTTCGTTTCGTTGGTAGAACCCACGCCAACTCTTTTCTCTAAAAAATAGAGAGATCTTTTGATCACTTCTATCAATGCAATGAAAGAACTATCCCTTCCTATTTGTTTGTCCTAATGAGACAAAGAAGAGCCTCTTTCTTTACCACTTTAGGGGATGGGGTGAAGGGGGGTTTACATACAACCGGGGCAAAGTGGTTTATGATTGAATCTCAGAGGCATTCTTATCATTTGGTAGATCCAAGTCCATGGCCTATTTCGGGTTCACTCGGAGCTTTGGCAACCACCGTAGGAGGTGTGATGTACATGCACTCATTTCAAGGGGGTGCAACACTTCTCAGTTTGGGCCTAATATTTCTCCTTTATACCATGTTCGTATGGTGGCGGGATGTTCTACGTGAATCCACGTTGGAAGGGCATCATACAAAAGCTGTACAATTAGGACCTCGATATGGTTCTATTCTCTTCATAGTCTCGGAGGTTATGTTCCTTTTTGCTTTTTTTTGGGCTTCTTCTCATTCTTCTTTGGCACCTACGGTAGAGATCGGAGGTATTTGGCCCCCAAAAGGGATTGGGGTTTTAGATCCTTGGGAAATCCCTCTTCTTAATACCCCTATTCTCCCTTCATCCGGAGCTGCCGTAACTTGGGCTCATCATGCTATACTCGCGGGGAAGGAAAAACGAGCAGTTTACGCTTTAGTAGCAACCGTTTTACTGGCTCTAGTATCCACTGGCTTTCAAGGAATGGAATATTACCAAGCACCCTCCACTATTTCGGATAGTATTTATGGTTCTACCTTTTTCTTAGCAACTGGCTTTCATGGTTTTCATGTGATTATAGGTACTCTTTTCTTGATCGTATGTGGTATTCGCCAATATCTTGGTCATCTGACCAAGAAGCATCACGTTGGCTTTGAAGCAGCTGCATGGTACTGGCATTTTGTAGACGTGGTTCGGTTATTCCCATTTGTCTCTATTTATTGGTGGGGAGGTATATGAAAGAAGGGAACGAATAAGTGGATTGAGGAATAAAAGCTCGAAGACAAAGAGAACTTTTCATAAAAGAGAATGGAATCCTATTTAATATTAGCAATTCACATATAATCTTAAATAACGATCATCCCGCTTCCTTCCTCTGTGTGCAAAACGAAGCTGCCGTAGGTAGTTGTATTATTATTGTGTTTTGATTCCTAGTTTATAAACGTTGTAAGGTAACGTTTCTCGCCGGTTTTGGTAGTAGTTGTTGTTGGTTATAAACGTTAGTTGTTGTGAAGCATATGAGAATATGCCTGGTTTTGGGTAACATCTTAAGAGGTGCAACGTTCTCCGTGGGTGTTGGTACGAGTGTGGTCACAGGAACAATCGGCGGTCGTAGCATGAACTCAAGAGTACCTTTCTCTCTATCTAGAATGAAAAGCTACGCCTGAAGGGAAATGTTGATGCAAATACCTTCCGTGCTTTTAACCCAACTCAAGCTGAAGAAACTTATTCAATGGTCACTGCTAACCGCTTTTGAGGATCAGGTCAAAAGAAATTCCGTCAATAGGCTAGCAAGCGCATACCAGCACGTAAATAGGAAACAAGCTGCTCTCCCGTATTACTTTCCTCGGCTAAGGTGCATTCCTTCCATTCGAAGCGAGGGACCTAGCGCTAGAGGTTTACCACCACATGATATCATATATAGATAGTGCACTGCCTCAAAGCAAAGCAATGAAATTGGAATAAATGCAAAGAACCCTAGCAGCCCTATTATCATCCCTATGTGAGCTCCCTAGCTAGAAACCCCATGCTTGCTTGAAGCTATATTTCGCTTAGTGAATTGAAAGCTTTCCTTGCTAACCACTGATATCTGTATTTCACTTTAATTCCACTCACTCCGTATAAACGGAAAAAACTTGATTTTCCTTTTTCTAAAGTGACCTTGGTATTTATCTGTCGACTCCCGTATCATTTGTGAAAACCAGGCAGGCTTGCCTAACCATTGCGGCCAATGCACTATTTCATGAGGGCACCAAGCATATCGAAATTGACTTTCACTTTATTTTCCAGTACTTGGTCTGTTACACTGCCCGCCCTTCTTTAATTGAGACACGTGGAAAACCGGACATCGATCCCACAGGCTATTTCCATCTACAAGCCAAAGTTCCAATCTTGTCTAGAATTTCAAATGGCCATAGTACGGCTCAGTTTGTGCTGCCTTTTTCCTTACACTGTGATTTGTCTATGAGGTTGAAGTTTTAGATAGCCCCTTTCACCCACCAGAAGAAATTCTCGCTCTGATTTCCCTTGATCTGTTTAACCTGGCTCGATCTCTGCTATTTATGGTTCACCGTTGGTAGAAAGCCTAGTACCATTCTTTGTTCTCTCCCATCCTTCCAATCAGCTTCATACACTCAAATGAGGCTCTAGGCATAGTAGGTTGTAAAGCAGTTGCTTTATAGAGATAGAATGACTCTACCGTAAACGTGAACGAGAGTAAAGAAAGAAGGTTATTTAGCCGGGAGTGGGATCAAGCTTTTGAAAGTGCCTTACGCAGGCCAGTTTTAAAACATATCCGATTTTTTACTTGTTTCTTAGGTAAGCAAAGCAAGCCTGGTGCAAGAAAAAAGACCATTAAAATGGGGACGTGTGAGAATTTATATAGATGTTTTCTGCTGACATTGTTTGAAAGCTAGCCTGACACCTCTCTATCTATCTATCTGAGTATGCCTCGGGAACAGAGCCCAAAATAAGCTCTTTGTGACCCTTCCCGCTTCGCTTTTTCTTATCTTTTCTGTAAGACGAAGTCTATCTATCACGTTGACAAGTTCTTTTTCACGACATGAACAATCTATGATATTTGGTTCTTTTTGAACATCGACCCGGCTCCGAAGTAGAAAACGGAAGTGCGCTCCTGCGCACGTAGGCTTGAAAGCAGTAGTTTTCTGGACTGCGAATGGAAGAAATGGAGATCAACTTGGAACCCTATCTTGATGAACCAGAAGTGAGAAGGGGCAGGCACTCAATTATGTTCTGGAACTCCAACAGTCAAACCCCCAGGTCTGCTTTCTTCACCCGTGTCTATCCCCTTTCTTGCTCACACTCACAAGGAAAAGAAACAAGCAGGCAAGTATTAGTTGTATAGTGGTAGGCCTGTAAAGCAAACTAAGAGCGGGGAAGCTCCATCGATTCTTCCTCAGGTTGTCTCATGCACCACCTCCACCGATCTATGGAGGCTTCTCAAAAGCTCTTACTCCTCTCAATCGAATAACTAAACCATCGAGAAAGAAAAGCTTTCGTCATAGTCACTCACATCGATATGAGTGCTTTCTATAGGAAATGCATTCCAAGGACTCCCTTTGCTTTGCACAAAACGCATATTTATCTTATCCACCAGTTGCTCCGCATGTTCGATATCTGCGCTAATCTCCCCAAAATCTTACAAAGCGGCACCCCTCTGCTCTTTGTTGATTGCCATTTTTCCTCCTTCCTCGCTCCGCCCCTCATCCACAAAGCTTACGAAAAGAAGGAATTCCAGATAAGGGAGCCACTTCGTGTGTATACGTGGAACTACCAAGTCTGAATTGGGCAAATAGACGAGAGACTGTGCATCAAAAGTATAAAAAGAATCTCAGAGGAGGACCGAAGAGAGTAAGTGATCTTTTTTTTCCTAAGCTATAAAACAGGAGTAGTCAATCCACTTGGGATACTTTCCTGCTGTGCGCCTTCTTTCTTTTATATGATTTTTATTTACCCTCTAGGGGTGGTAATTGTTGTGTTAGTACGTGCCAACTCTGCTATTCCAAGTATACCAAGCTACTTTGGCTACACCTAGCTCTACCTTGCCTATGAGCTATTTATAATAACTAAAAATCTTTGCATTCGCCTAACACTTCGTGCCTGGCTACGATAAAGCAAAAAGAAAGAGTAATAGCAATAGAAATAGCCAAGTAGTCCACTTTGGTCTGTCAATTGGATGAGGCCGCTAGGTCGCTAAGTCAGTCATTCAGTAAATAAAGGGGGTAATCCATTGGCGCGTAGCGTTTGCACGAAAGAAAGTTTTCGTCTCATTTTTGATTCTTGAAGTTTCATTCCGTCATTCCATTCATCTTTGAACCCGTTTACTATTAGGGAAGTAAACCCATAGTATCTAACTTGCGAGGGGATGCTACAAAAGGGTTTTCCCTCTTTCTTACAGCTGTCTGCATACATTACACAGAATGAATGACTGAAATCCCAAGTAAACATTAGTTAGGATAAGTGCTGAATGGTACCAGCTAGCATGGTTAGGCATAGAGATGCCAAACAGGCACCAGGCCGAAGGATTCCTTTGCTCGAACTTCACATCATGGTTGAACTGGGATAATTGCATCTTGCATTTGGCAGCTATGTTCAGTTCATGGATATTGCTGTGCATGTATTTATCCTAAACCTAAACTTTTTTTCTCACTGCCCGCAAGAAGAGATTTTATAGAGATTTCGCAAGTGACTGGACTTCCTATGTGGCTTTGGCGAGCGTAACTTGAGTTAAGCGATCACAAAGAGAAGAGCAGAAACTGAATCCGAACATACAGACTTTTGTTTTGAGTTAACCTAGGAATTTACCTATTATGAGAAATCTTACACAATATTGAATTGATAAGATTACTTGATAGTTGTCTCCTGAAACACATAAAGTATTTTAGTCTCGAAACTCATGGATCCGCACCTGTCAAGTTTATATACCATTATATATGGGAATTAGCGATTCATATAGATGTTAAAAAGCATCAAGCCAGAAGACAATAACCCGGTGCATTACCCTACTATTAGGGTCTAGGCTAGCACAGAGATTTTAGCCTTGTTAAGCTCTTAAGATAAGAGCAAGTTGTTACAGCAGTTTCCCGCATTCAAACATTATAAACACCCGGCGAGTATAACGCCACTAGAGTCTAAATCCACTAGAGTCTCAAAGTTATAGAAGATGCATATTACTACTTACTATCATCTCCTGGGCCTTCCCTTCTCAGCCTTGATTCAACAAGGCGGGCGCGCCTTGGGATACTTTTGATATAGGACTCAACAGTGCGCCGGGTGTTTTTCCTTAAATACCACTAGACGCACCCGGGTGTGCCGTAAGGAAAGCTCTACACCGTGTTCTAACTAGCCCCCTGAGTGCTAAGAATTCAGTGACTGAGTAGGGGTCTATCAGGGAGAGCTCTCTGATCTATCAGTACTCTATTGTCTTCTCTTCTAATGTGTGTAGTCGCTGGTGAGTGCTTATTCTAGTCGATGTGCTGATAAGAGCTGAGGGAGTGAAATAGCTAGATTTCTCCTAGTGACCGTGGCTTATTGAAGGGAGGGATCTCCTCTATTTAAGTAGGGAAGCTCACACGTGATTAGAAAATAAAAAAAGAGATAGGGAATCAGGGCCGTACCTACTTTGATCGCTGCCGACAGACTCTCTATTTTCAGGGAAGATACAAGTATGTTGCATTTGGTACTCGAAGTTATACATTGGCCCGCCACCTGCTTCGCTCCTTCGCTGCGCGCCTTTATTCGTCTCATGACCCAGGTCGCGGGGATAGAGAGAAAGCATGAGGCATAGGAATGTAGTTCCACTTATTATACATCAATTCTCGTCCATTCTCGACTTCCAATACACTTCGCTCTAGTCCTAGCTGCTCTAGCAAGGGCTATTCCGTACCATTTCGCTTGGTTGTAGCGCCGCCTGTGGTACTGAAGCATGAAGCCAACTACTATGACCAATTCCGTGCTCTATTTTGTACTATGACTGCTCTATTTGGTGTTGAGAGGAAGGTGAGTCCGATCAATCATGGGTTGATGAAATACCGATCAATCGGGTTGGAAATCGTCATCAGGACGGTTTCGAGTGAGATGCGAAGGAGTGTTGTACACCGCTGCGCGCCTGGTTAGGAATTGCTTTCACAAAGATGTACTGGAGGATTGTTGCCAAAGCAGCAAGTAGAAAAGGTTCGTCAGAAAGCTTGTCCTTCGGCCCTTATCTTACTCTTTTGAAAAACTGCTTGGTGACACTGGTGCGAAGCCAATAGTAAAAAGACCAACTTTACGTAACGTAATTGCTCAGTGATCATAGGTTTAGGGCAAAGAAGACGGTACTCCTTTTAATAGCGCACCTTTCGTTTGCAACGATATTCTCCCATCACTCTAGTTTCAAGCAGTTGTATAGGTAAACATGCTAGTGACAAGATAAGTAAGGGCAATGGTCACCTCATCTTCTTTTCCCTATGACTAGGCTTCGCCGTTTGAGAATACTCTATCAACGAAAGAACTCTTGTCCAAAATAGGATGGCCATTCTGCGGGTTAACCTTATAGGGAAACAACCATTATTCACTCGGTCTCACCTTATAGAGTCCTTCGGCCTACCCTCCCCCCAGGAGCTAATTCAAATAGGCAAGATGCAACTTCTGGACAACCTGGGTAAATACCAGCTGGCTCGTTCCACTCGGTCTCTGGCTCTAATCATCCTTCCGTTCACTGGGTCGTTGAACTTTCTCGTTCCACTCGTGATGCTAGAGATGTTGAGTTTTTCCAGGAAATTCCTCCAAAAAAGCAACTGACTGTTCGAATCACTGATCACTTCTTCCTTCGGGAGGGACATCAGCACAAGGAAATGAAAATAGGCAATTCAAGTCGGGAGAGAGATCTGGAAAGAGTGAGTCGTCTCGTGGGCTGGGACCATAAGGTGTTGAGTACGACAGGGCGCAGCAGAAATGTGGATTCAAAGAAAGAGCAGATCCTAGAGCAGGGGCACCTAAGAGTTTCAGGCAGGGAAGTACAAAAGCTACGCCCTCGTAGGCAGATGAAAGTTTGTGAACCAATTGCTCATGTCGAGCCTGTTGGACCTTTCAAAGGCAAAGCCTTAACTGAGTGAGAAAGGAATACGCCCTTTAGGCTTAGAAGGGATTCACTCCCAAGCGCATCTTCCTTTTTTACTGAAGTAGCTAAGCTTGAACCTGATTCTCGTCTACCAGGTGGGGAAAATAGGTTGCTAACAGCACGCGGCCCAATGCTGATAAAACCAACTCATCTAATGGATCAATGTAGAAGCATGTGTATTTGATACCAATATCAGCTAGAATGTAAGGGACAACGCTCACGCCCACTCCTCGGTAGAGCATTCCTTTTTCGTCAACCTGATCATTTTCTAAGAAAATGCTGGAGATTGGCTTATCATCTCAGATGGGCATTCTTTTCCAATGGCAAGTTCTGGCTTGGCTTACTCGCTGTCTAGCCAAATCGCTTATTCCTAACTAAGTATGAGCACAGGTCTCTCTTTCTTTTCTTCTTGCCACTTCCCTCACTTCTCTCATTGAGGGAGTTGTAGTGAAAGTTGGACTCTCTAAATATTCACCAGTCTATGGGTTGGACTCTCTAAATATTCACCAGTCTATGGGCATGATTACTACAATTCAAATTCACATCATCCGATTTGCTTTAAGGAAGTGTGGGTGTGTACTACTCTTTATCTTCTTTTAGCAAATATTTGTAATTTATGTCCGCTTCGCCCCTCCCACCTAGTACTAGTAGGATTGCCCACCCTGTAATATTAATAAGCTTTCCAACCCTTAAGATAAGAGCGGCATCCCTTACACAGCCTATGATGGGGCTAATCCAGGATAGTATCAACAGAATACTCGTCGAGAATAGTACTACCGAGAAGTTAGGTAAGCGTTGCCAATGGCCAAAGACTGGCCAAGAGAAAGCTCCCTCCAAGTGCCCAATTATCTATAGAATCAGTGGATCCCTCTCGAAGAGGAGCATCAAGCATTAAAATACGAGCTTTCTTCTCATTCAATTCCAGAGCTTACTCGCAGGAATTCTCTTCAGCAATCCTTCTAACTATGTCGGGAAGTCCCTCTTTTGAGCTATGTTTTTAGAAAAACAACAGGCATTACCGGTGACAAAGAGGCGGGAAAACGCCATGCATCTCGTAGTTTAGCATGAACAGGTTTCGAGTACGTATCCCTTTCCAATCTCGAGTCACTTCACTTCCAATCATAATATTTCATCTATCTCGGCGGCTAACAGAACGGACAGACAGTATCATATACTTTCATTTACAAGATTTGACTCGATTCAAGTAATGTAGCAGCGGCTGAAAAAGTGAGTCTTGTTCCCAGGTTTAATTGGATTTATTGTATTTTTAGGTAGACCATAGGTACATTCCACTATTCGTCAATCTAGAGAAAGCATACTTCACAATTGATTGCAATATCTATATGATACTGATACCAATGGGGAGATTCAAAGACAAGGAGGCAGCCAAACGCAGTAAGCGACAGCCAATACTGTTTCTAGGCCTCTAGTCATAGCGAGGACAGACGAATGCGAATCGTAACTATCCTATAAGAAAAATAAAGATATACTCCAACCAAATTACCTCCTGAGGGTATTAGCAGTTTTTGACCTACTGCTTGACCATCTACACCCCAACCAACTGGAACACACACCTGAGGCTATTTACTAGCTAGAGGGCTTCAGTCCAACCTCCTTCCAGACTCTCCCCCTAGCAGGATGTAGGATAGTGCTATAACCCAATCTAGCGGATAGATCTAGCACCGAGACAGAGATAATTCAGCTCCTTGATTTAGCTTAACACGCTTCTCTTTCTATTCTATAATAAACACCATTCTAAGATATCTTCCATAGTTACCTTTAGATTCTTCGGTATCTGCCCTCCCCTAACCCTAGTCACCTTTAGATTCAACACCATTCTAAGATATAGCCGCCCTTGTTATCTTGACTTTTGCATCTGTAAGCCTGCCCCCATGACCTCTTTCTTCACCTGGGGGGCAAAGGTGTCAACTCAACCCATAATAAGCGCGCATATGTCCTTAGTCGAAGTCGTCCCAAAAAAAAGAAGAAGTGCCAGGATCAGGAGATTCCCCGGGTGCCAAAGGCTCGCCCCCAGCATCTTCATCCGAATCGTCACTATCCCTTTCCTTTCTCTTCCTTGACTCGGGCGAGCCCCCGAGGTTCCGGCTTCGCCCGCCCCGTTTTGATCCTCGACAAGAGGGGCATCGGGGTCCGCGTATCGGGTTCGCCCCGCTCGGCATGCTCGTGCTTCCTATGGAGGTTGTCCACCGCAAGCCAAAAGGCACTGTCTGGCCCCCTTCGCTAGAAGTCTTCCCAGCTTTGTTGCTGCTGGTGAAGATCCCCCCATAGCGCATCTTCTACTAAATCGCGGATCGCCCGTTCTCCCTCAAATGCTCTCCCCTGACTTACGAATATCTCCTGCACCCTGTGGGTTAAACCGGCGATGACCGCCTCTTCGCTTTGAGGGGCGGGCGGAATTTGGTCTTCAGGCGGAAGGTCCCCCGCAGGAGCTTCATTTGGGTCCTCCACCGGGGGGCCTACCTGCTCAGAAAAGAGGAGGCATGGCCAGTTCCCGCCATGCCCGAAACCTACATTCTCATTCTCAAGATTCAAGGCTATTCCTTTCACACCGCTGGCAAATTCCACCATTTCTCCTGCAATGGCACCGAAGATGAAATATAGAGTACCGATATCCTTGTGGTTAGTGGAGAAGAGCCATCGGACCAGATTTGTCATTTTTGTTTTCGTAACAACAAAAACCAAAAGTAGGACCAAACCGAGAATCAGTAGCATAGACAAGTATAGAATTGGGTGAATGGAAAATTGATCCAATGGAGCCCCCGCCATTTCAAACTATCTACGCATTACCGCGTTAGGAAGGATGATAGCCATCGACTCCTCATTCAATACACC
>JADLZK010012414.1:0-10000 GCA_015847255.1 Hyparrhenia diplandra | reverse complement strand
AGCACCCAATCGGTCTGTCTGTACTAAGGATGACGGCCTGTATTCGGAGTTTCCCCGGGGTTGGTAAAGCGAAATGGGGGGCCACCCTAGCCCATTGAGTGCTCTACCTCGGGCCATCGACATCATACGCTCTACTGAAATAGATTTCGCGGAAAACCAGCTATATCCGATCTTGGTTGGCCTTTCACCCCTAGCCACAAGTCATCCCCGTATTTTGCCACATACGTGGGTTCGGTCCTCCAAGGCCTGTTAGAGCTCTCTTCAACCTGCTCATGGCTAGATCGATCGGTTTGGGTCAAATAGGAAGAACGTAAATCTTTCCACCTCTGGAAAGCGCCTACACCTAATGGCTTAAGCCGCTGTTCCCATTTCCTCGCCGACCCATCATGCGAAGGTACGCCCGTTAGAGTGAGTGCGCCAGCCGCCGCTCCTTCGACTGATTGTTCGCATCGGATCTCGTGTTCTCTATTGCACTCCCCGATTGGGGTTTTTTTCACCTTTCCCTCACACGGTACTTGTACGCTATCGGTCATTGAGGAATACTTAGGCTTAGAGGGTGGTCCCCTTTCTCGCGTAAAAGCGATCATCATTCGAACACGCCCGCGTTTTACTGGGAAGGATTGAACCATGGGAACGAATGAACAGGGGCTATCACCTTCTTTGGCCGGATCTTCCAATCTTTTTAGAAAACCAGTTCATTTGCGCGCCCCACCCCGTCATCAGTCCTGTGTTGCCTATGCTTGCGCCCCAAAACGGTTGCTGACTTTGTACAACTCCGTAGGGGGCGCTACGGCAACACAGCCTACGCTTGCTGCTTGCTGGTTTTTCCATCATCCAATCCACAACAAATCGAATGAAACCGCTTCGATTTCTTTTGATGAAAACCCTTGTTCCGCTCTCGCTCGCCGCTACTAACGGGTCTCGGTTGATTTTCCTTCCTTTAGCTACTCGTGATGTTTCAGCCGCTAAGTTTGAAAAGTCCAAAGAGCGCCAGACTAGCCACGGAGCTTGGATACGGTTTCCCGATCGGAGATCCATGGATCACAGACGCTCTCTCCCATGGCCTTTCGCCTCTGAAAGCGTCCTTCCTTCTCAATGCCCGGCATCCATCCAATGCATGATTTTCGATAGCGTCGAACATGAGCGGTAGACTGAACACCCACACAATCTCGATTTTACACAGCATTTCCACCTCTCTTCCTTCCCTTGGATCAGATAGGAAATCCTCACTTTTCCAAGACAGAAGAGAAGCAAGCAACGGATTGAGCAACTAGCGCGAAAGCCGTTGCGCTAACGCGCATCCTCTTGCTTTATTTTTATACGATTTTCGACCAATCCAACTAAGTAGAAAAGGACAGACGAGTGTGGCTACACGTGGTATAGGGCTGCTCGTCTCGCCGTAAGTTATTGACCAGTACCAAATGTGACAACCTTCAATTCAAGTTACAAAACCATGAATTTGAAACAGAAGTTAGGGTGCTTGATGTACAAGGTTATGATCTTATTTTAGGCATTGACTGGTTGTCAAGTTTTGGTCAAATGACAGTTGACTTGCACAAGGAAAAGAAGAAAGGAAGTCATCATAGCTCATCTTTTCACTTCACAAGGCGCTCCAGCGTTGTTTGTTTTGAAAAGAGAGGGGCGATAGGTTTCTGGTTGCAAGGAGGAGGCAAAGCAAGAGATGGGTGCTTAGAAACAAGGGCTGCTGGACAAAGTATTCACAGGTAAGCTCATAGGCAAGTGATGAGTACAAAACATGGAAAGGTCAGTATAGCTTGAACTACGTAGTAAGGTTTAGTACTAAGCATGATTAAGTCACGGTAACTAAGTACCGGTAATTACTACTTTCAGCGACGCAGCGCGTTGTGGCTAGCGGCCAAGGCACCCCCTGATGGCCGTCCGATCTCGCTCAAATCAAAAGAAACGATGTGGAAACCGTTGCCCACTAATCAGGTGTCCTGTTGTTTTACGCCCCTGTCTCCTCTCTCTCTCTCCTCTGTCCCGTCGTTCCTCATTCCGTCTCTCCAAGGTTGCCGGCGTCGGCGCTCGCGGGGCGCACAGCTCCCCCGCTCAACC
Organism: Hyparrhenia diplandra; assembly: GCA_015847255.1. NCBI lineage: Eukaryota > Viridiplantae > Streptophyta > Magnoliopsida > Poales > Poaceae > Hyparrhenia > Hyparrhenia diplandra. The sequence continues at coordinate 7,924 of JADLZK010012414.1, read as the reverse complement.
CCGACTGCCACATAGCCGTCCCCGTGACCTCCTCCCCCACGCTTCGTGCCCCACCGTCTACCCATCTACGTGCCGAGCTCTTCCTCGTCCCGACCCGCTTTGGCCATGGCGGATCCGTGAAGACCGGGGACCTCCACCCCAACACTACGCACGCCAGGATGTTCGCCGCCCCCTGGCCGCCGCCGGGCGAGCACCCATCAGGTTTGTATGCGCCCTGCCCTGCCTTTTTCATTCACTACCTTCTCGCCTCGGATCTGCGCCTCCGTCCGTCTCTCGCGTCGCCGAGATCCAGGCCCCGTGAAGGCGCGATCCTGTTTGTTCTGCTCGACCATGACTGGCCTCATAATCGATTTTGCGCTTGCAGGCAAGGGCCATGCTCGTGGAAGGCGTCGTGGGTGGGTGGTGTGCGGAGGGGCTGCTGCATCAGCCTTTAGCAGGACTGCTACTGTGTCAGTGGAGGCCCTGAAAGTGCTCGATGAAATGTCAAGCTCGCATCCATGTAACGCAGCCACTCGTACCCCAGCAGTTTGTCTTCCTACTTCACGCTGTGAGGTCCGCCAAAACTGTCCACTCTGTTGCGCTGACCATGATGCCCAGTTCTTGAAGCAGAAGGACATGCATTCTGCCAATTATCTAAGAATGTGGAGGCATGCAAGGTGAGCCGGTATTCTTCACAATCATTCTTATGCTGCTGTGCTTTGGACGTACATCACAAACACCTGAACATGCGTGTACCAGTAGGGAATTCATGGTCATTGTTTGTGCACTTTGATGTTGCATCAATATTAGATTTGTTTCTGTCACCAATGACTCCATCTATATGCAGTTGTATTGCAGTTCACAGGATTACTATATTGCCACTTCCAGACTAGTATATCTTATAAAATTTTTAAGGTGCAGCACAAATATGTGAAGCAGACAATGGGTACGGACTAGCTCATGCGAGGTTCATTGCTTATACAAATTACATACTAATATTACTAAACATTACGTATTTGCTTGTCAAACCGAAAAGACATTTTAGGTTTAATTTTCATAAGTATAAGCACAGACTGTTCTCTAAAAAATGCATCTCCCTATGTACTGTACATATTCGAGACTCTATTTGTTCGTTACCATAAGACACCGCAATGCACATCGTAATTGCTTTTCTTTTCACACATAAATGCCTTGTGTGCCCTATAAAATTGCTAGTTCCTATTCCCACGTGCACTGGCCAGGTTTAGCTTGGCCCTCCAAATTGTTTTATTGTTGGGGCGTGTCACCGCTTGTATGTCTTCGTATATTGGCAATATTTTCCTCCTTGTAGTTCCATATTAATTGTAGGACCATATCCCAGTGCTAAGCATGCATGTGCATATTAAATCCACAATCATGGTTGCAATAACACAATGTGCAACACTTACTAGATTCAACCAATGTATAGAACCCTACACCACAAGAATCGGTTTTAATTTCCAACTTAACTCAAGGATTGCACTGCTTAACATAAAGAGAGGGATGTCGGTGAGCCATGGGGAGAGCTGAGCCTAGCCCCCCGCCTTCTTTTTGTATCTCTTTTGTGAGATGTCCATTACAATAGCCTTTATTTAGTTATGGCTAAGCAATTTTCTATTTTGTCCTAGCATTTATTCAATTCAGGGGTAAGCATTTTTTACCTAAATGCTTCTTTACGCTGTAGAGGATCTGCCTAATTTGCATGCACACCGAATCCACCGTCCAGCTCTGCGCATGCTCGTTTCTCTACCAATCATTTTGTTGAGTGCCTCTCCAGTCTCCACCACTCGTGCCCCCATTCTCAACTACTCATCCTCGACTCACCACCAAGCTGCCCGCCCAAGATGAGAGCCCGCATGGCCACACGCGACGCCTGCGCGGCTGCGCCTGCGCGAGGTCACGCCCATTGACCCACCGCCCGGCGACCCACCGCCTCCCCGCACAGCCATGGGCAAGCTGCTCGCCACACCGGCACTCCGGTGGGGTTCCGGCGGCTTCCGCTCGATGCCGACGGGTAGGCGACAACAGACGTGCATCCGCCATATCCGGGCGGCAGCCGTTGTGTACTATATCAACAGGGTAGCTGCAGATAATATGCGTGGACAACAAAGAGGCTGGCCTTATAGCTAGCTAGATAAAGATAAAGATCCAAATTGCTAGTTGAAATGGTTGCTGCACTTTTTTTGTTTTTTTAAAGTTTAGATAAAGATCATATGTGCTCACTATTGGATTGCCTTTTAGGTTAAATTTCCATAAGTATGATCACAAATGTTCTCTAAAAAAATGGTTCTCAAATTATGTACTGTATATATTCAGACTTTATTTGTTGTTACCATAAGACACCCGCAATGCACAACATAATTGCTTTTCTTTTTATAGATAAATGCCTTGTATCCTACAAAATTGCTAGTTCTTATTCCCTAATGATCGGGCAATAATCGGTTTTAATTTTCAACTTACCTATTTGATTGTTTTGGCACATCAATGTCCACAACCTCGTAGTTCCCATGGCCTCAAGCACGGGGGAACATTACCTGTGTTGTTTTTGTTCACATCTCGTTAGTAATGCGCCTAGAAAACACAAACAAATCCGAATATTCTGAATTTTAGCAAAACATTCATATGTGAACACACCATCTGACGGTGGTTGAGGTTGTTTTCAGTACGCCGTAATACCCGGTGACACCTGTGTGCTATCAAGCTGACCCGAGACACCTGCGCGCTTGCTGTGTTGCTTGAGATTGCAAGTCTTCTATGCTCATATTCTCCTTTTGCTTCTATTTGCCCTTTTCTTTTTCTCATTTCTCTCACATGTATTAATGTAATTTGGCAATGGCAGCAACAATAAATAGTGGATTTTTTTTTTTTCACTTTAACCTTTGTTCCTACAGGTTCGATAACGACGATAAGTCACCAGCAGATCCATTTCAAATACCCAGCAGAGATGAAGATATGAAGAAATCTAATAACTTTTGTGACTTTCTCGATGTATTAAAAATAGGCATGAGAAGATTTGAAGGAATATCCCTAAGTTAGAATTCAAATGCTTGTTAATGTTAATACCTTTTGCCTCAATACTTGGTTAAATCTGGGATATATGCTATTTTCTTCATGATCTTGGGTTTTGTGATTTTGGGGATGATGTATGAGATTTTTTAATTCAAACATGTAGGGAAAACCCGTTACTATGTGAAAATTATAACATGTTTACGTTAGGAGATGGGCCGGGGAACAGGAACCTGCCTTTTCTGGTGGGGCCCAACTCTGGGAGCTGTGCCCGTCGGCAAGCGCGCACGTCCAGCAAGCGCGCGGAAGCCTCCCGCAGCTGCTTTTTCTTTTTTCGGCAAGCAGGTTAGTTAGTTTTCCTAAAATTGACTGTGCAGTCGGATGGTGGATTTCCTGCACGCGCAGGCTGTAGTCCAGTCCTTCAATTTGTACCTAGATTGTCCTGCAAAGGGTTATCTGTCAGAAACTTGACAATCTCCCGATCGGTCCAATTGATGTGGTCTCATGATGTCATGGCTAGCAAAGTGCATAAAAAAACAACAAATCAAGTATGATGTTCTCGATCAGTTCTGAGCCTAGCTTTGTCCAGTTCATAGATCACAAATCAAAGAAATCTACTGCCCCGTGCTCTTGCATCCCTCGAACAACTCAAAAATATTCACTGATCAAAGGCTAGGAAGATTAATAATTGTCATCTACCAAACAGTATAAAAAATAATAGATGATTATTAGTTTACCTACATACATCTGTAGAAGCTTCTAGACCGGAAACGTAGAGTGGGAACGCTAGCTGGCCCCCTCCTACAGTCGTGCATGCGGCAAAGAATTTCCGCAGGCTCTCCTGTGAGGCCAGAGCGGGAACGCTAGCAGGCCCCCTCCTGTAGTCTGCATGCGGCAAAGAACTTCCGCAGGCTCTCCTCCGAGGCTGATCGTAGGGCCTCCCAGAAACTGCAAGGCGTGATTGGGAGGGAAGCCCTGGCAAGATGGACGTGACTGAGGGAAGCCTGATCAGCAGCAGGGTTGGAAGATCGATCCCTCATTGACTGAAGTTGTGCGTGACTATGGCCGGCGGCTGGGACAGGGCTGGCTAATATGTACGTGAGATAGGGTGCAATGGCCGGATAAGACATAAGAGTATACTTTATGTTTCCCTTTACAATTAGATTAGTATACGATGCATGACTTTCATAATGGCAGGTGGGTAATTCTTTGGAAAAACTAAATAGATCTGATGGCTGTTACAATTGATGGTAATCAAATCGATGGCTAGATCTTTCTAATTATTGTGAGAATTTCTTTGATTTATCTATTTTTCTAAATGCATTCTCATGGAAGCAATGTGGTGCCTCCGTTGGAGCCTCCAATTAATAATAAGTAAAGACTAGTTGACGAATAATAATGAACTCCTAGAATGAAAAAAGATTACTTTTGACGCAAATCGAGAAGATTATTACTTGGTCATGTTCAAATCTTGATCTTCTTGTAAGTTTGGCTTGAAATATTATTGTCGCGGATAAACACACTGCCACATTGTTCCCGCCACAGCCAGGAAAAGCTAGAGTTTTGAGCATATTGGAAACTGGAAAAGGAGATGGCTTGCCCATCAGAAAACAACTCTCTCAAAGTGGCAATGGTATATAAATGCCTGAATTTAATAGCAACCCTCATTGTCGTCAACTCAATGCATTATACGCAAAACCAATATTCAGTGATGATTGTAAGCATTCACATTATCACAAACGAAGTGAGTATCTATAACATCACTACAACAGTCCTACTAAGTTTAGTACAGAGGATCAACTGGGCCAAATGTAACTTAAGAACTCAGGACAGTGGCTCAATTGTAAGGAAAAACTATACCCTGCATGCTAATGCTCATATCTTCAGGCAAAACTGTTTCGCTACAAGTTGTTTTCAGCTACAAACATATCTAACCACACCATCAGCAACTCGTGGGCCGATACACCACATGTGACTTTGCACACCCAGTAATTGTGATGATCTCGTAAACTTTCTTCATAAATTCATCATCTCCTTGTTCCATGTGAGGCATAATCTGCAATGAAGAAGACAGCACCCAAACCTTTGCATCCAATGTCCTAAGAGCCTCTGGATCACGGTCATAATCCTGCATACCCAAACAAAGGACAGTTTGGAATTACAATGGATGATCAAGCAAAAAACTAGACACTAAGGATTCAGAAGGCACTACCTTCTCAGTAACTAAGACTATGGTATCTTTTCGGTGCTGGTCCATGAGGGCCCGTACTGTTCCTTGGATTATCTCTAGGTCCTATTAGAGGTAAATAATAAGAGAAAAGGCAACTATCACATCATGAATGGGAAATAGCCATCACTAATAAAATACACAATCACAGAAACAGAAGTAGCTAGCTGAATTATTGCAAGTAGTGGTTCATATATTTTGCAGTAAATAAGCAGGACAGGGTTCATATACATGCTGGAATACATATCGGTGTGCGTTCTGATTTCAAGACTCAATTTGAAATTTGAAAGCAGGCATCATGAATTGTTTGTGCAGAATTTAGCAGCGGTGAGAAAAAAGAAAAGAGATGGCTGTACTTACATGAGCATTGAAGGAATGATGATCACTGAAATCTAACCTATCAATTTTGAGTGGACCAATCTGCAGCAACAAGGCACAATTGAATAAGGATAGAATGGACTTGGATTTTATGCTTTCAACAAATTACTACAGTTTATGCTTAGTACAGGAAAGGATAAAACACTTCTGATTGGTTAAGGAATTAATAGGTGTGTCATAAGGGCATTCAAAGGTTCAAACTTGCTAACAGTAACATGTTGCCAGCAACGCATATTATATTCCCACCACAAACAGTTTTACAACAGAGAATATGTAATGCCTAGAGGGTCTGCACAATGGAAAGAAACACAGGTACGGAAATACTAGTACCTCTCTGACTGTATTTACGAAAGCATTTGGGCAACCAATTGCCAAAACACATAGCACGATCTTTTCATTCAACACGTTAAGAGGAATCCTCTGCAATGGTAGCTTAACTTCAAAGACATGTGATGGAGCCAATCTGCTGTAGAACACTGAACATGTTGCATTATTATCCTCTATTGTAGACCTTATTTCTTTAAGTTGCACTTCAGAAGCCTATTAAGTAGAAAATGGTAATTCAGAGAACAATTCAAGTAATGATCAATTGCTTTGGGTCTGGTAAACATATTCTATCTACAACACTCACTAATATCTAACAAGTAATGATCAATTGCTTTGGGTCTGGTAAACATATTCTATCTACAACACTCACTCATATCTAACAATGATATTCTTTACAGAGGCTTAAAAAACTCAAAGGTAAGGTGATACTGTAACATACTAATTCAAGTTCAAAGAGGTAATTCCATGAAAAGGGAAAAAAAGGACAGACAACCCTTATTATTTCTTTAGGTCCTCTTACCTCTCTGGCCCCTCAAGCCATTACTATTTTATTTTATGCAAATTTAATTTTCAATGGAGGATGCGCATTGGAACTTTGGAACAACTCCATGTTCTTCCATGCTACTTGAAAACAGAGAACAATTAACAATAAGCAGTAACAGAACATGTCCCTCAAATTTCTTGTCAAGGTCAACTAGACACTTCAACAGCACAGTTTTATGCATCTGCCGGAGTTATGAGTTATGACCCACACCATAAGTGTTACAGTAAATGTTATAACAGTATAAACTGTAAAGCAAAACAAGATAAGAAGTGGCAATTTCTCTACTACCACATACCATGTCAGCATTATGGATAACCACAATATCAGCTCGACCGAGTGCGCTCAGAGGTTCTCTCATGGGCCCTCGCGGAATGAAATGGGAGTTTCCCATGGAGCCAAACCATTAACCATCACAATCTCCACATCTCGGAGCAAGCTCCAATGCTGCCTAAAAGGAAGGGACATATGGAAAGAGCATATAAGTAAACTCTATAATGATAGCTTCATCCATAATTTCCATATAACGTTGTCAAACAATTCCTAGATCAGACAACAGAAGACAAAATGCATCTCCATATGTACCTGCATACCATCATCTAGTATGGCTACTCCAATCCTACTACCAGATTCCAGTTTGCACGCTGATGAAAGCTTCTTCTCGGCACGGGTGGTCTGAAAATGATCGATAAAGCCATATTCTTGCAGCATGGAAGAAGCCACTGCTGTTCTATTCGCACCGACCCCAATCTTGGCCGAAGTATCGGACAGGCGCCTCCGAAGCATCTTTGGCTCATCGCCGCCTGCATAACCCTGCGACACCAAGTGTCAGGATTGTTCACCAGCACAGACACCGAAGCCAATGCAGCCTAGTTTTGGAAGAAAAAAAGATGAACGAAGAGAGCAGGAGCTTAACCCTTGTCAGAATCAGTGGCGAGACGCCGAGGCGGTGGAAGCTGCGGGCCAAGAAGTCGACCATGGGCGTCTTGCCATTGCCACCCCAAGTGAGGTTGCCGACGCTGACGACGGGCACAGGCAGCGAGCGGCGCGGGCGGGGGAGCCGCCGCGAGAGGAGGAGCAGGGACAGGCGGAGCGCGCCGGACGCGGCGGAGAGGAGGGGAGAGTGACGGCGCGGTGGAGAAAGGGGAGGTCCCGCACGGCGGAGTCGGGGTGGAGGCAAGGCGAGCGATGAGCTGCCTCGCCGTCTCCTCCATACGAGCATACCGTCGCCGTTCAGGGGCGGCGCGGCGGCCGGAGATAGATAGGATGGGCTGCCGTTGCTTTGCGCCGCCGCCGCCGGGAGGGAAGAAGGGGCGGCGGCGGTGGCCTGATTGATATTGAGCCTTTCATCTTTTTGATGGGCTAGCATCATGATGGGCCTTTTTTTTTGGAACAGTTTTTGGGCCTTGCCCAAGTTAGGAAAAGGACGGGGACATTTCAGTTTTTTT